>JAGDQP010019481.1:0-23782 GCA_022664845.1 Lepisma saccharinum
ACTGTGGCTCCCCTAAGAGGCAACAATTCGTCCTCTTGGTGATGTTGACTTGTGGTAACCACGAAGTCCTCCACAAAACGCAATCAAAAAAACTGGTACTCTTACTGTTTGGCAACAGTGTGTTTCCCAGATAGGTAAAAGTTCGATAGCCTTGACGTTCATACCAAACCTTTACCCCCCATACAGTAAATCAGTTATGAGAATTTAATATTAACAGAACATTGATTATGAATTCATCGCTTGTTTCTTCAATTTATCTCTGCTAGAGTATAAATATATATTTAAAACATTTCTAGATAAAAGAAAAAGAAAAACACTTATTTTATCTTTAAAATTCTTGATGGGATAATATGAAAAGAATTGTGCTGACATCTAGTGAACATTTTCTCATTTTATCAAACACATTTGCAAGGCTTGGCAACTTAGTTGGAAACACATCCGGTAAGAATCAGATTTTTTCGCATGGCTTGTCAACTTACTTGGAAACACATCCGGTCACTTATGAGAATTTAATATTAATTGATC
Organism: Lepisma saccharinum; assembly: GCA_022664845.1. Taxonomy (NCBI): domain Eukaryota; kingdom Metazoa; phylum Arthropoda; class Insecta; order Zygentoma; family Lepismatidae; genus Lepisma; species Lepisma saccharinum. Next base: position 526 of record JAGDQP010019481.1, read on the forward strand.
AATGATTATGAATTCATCGCTTGTTTCTTTATTTTATGTTTAGTAGAGTAGAAATATATATTTAAGATCATTTCTGGATAAAAGAAAACAATTATTTTATCTTTAAAATTCTTGATATGATAATATGAAAAGAATTGTACTGACATCTATTGAACATTTTCTCATTTTATCAGACACATTCGCAAGGCTTGGCAACTTACTTGGAAACGCATCCAGTAAGAATTAGATCTTTTCGCATGGCTTGGCTAAACACATCCGGTAAGAATAAGATCTTTTCGCATGGCTTGGCAGTTATATTGCAAGCTAATTGGAAACATTTTTCAGATAGGAATATAATGTTTCAGGTCGGCGGAATAACTGTAAAACAGAATTAGTCATCTCAATCCTTCACTAAGATCACGTGATGCTCTCTGAACCTAGGTTTATATGCCCAAGCTGTGGTGAAGTACGAATGAAATTACAACTTACATGAAAAGGATTTGGAAACGCATTCGATAAGAATCAAATCTTTTCACATGGCTTGGCTAAATACATCCGGTAAGAATTAGATCTTTTCGCATGGCTTGGCAGTTATATTGGAAGCTAATTGGAAACATTTTTCAGGTAGGAATATATTGTTTCGGGTCGACGGAATAAGTGCAAAACGGAATTAGTGTGAAAGGAACATGCACGAAACAGCGTGAAACGAAATTAAAGTGAGAGGAAGAAGCGCGAAATATAATTAAAGCGACAGGAAATAACCTGAAAACGGAATTAGAGGACAAGAACTAGAGCGACAGTAAGAAACATGAAATGGAACTAACCATTCATACAGCTATTTCATTCATTTCTCATAGTTTCCTTCTATCTCACCTCGTCTGAATGAGCTCCTGCTTTTCATGTTTTAAGATCATTTTGAAGTGATAACAAGAATTATAGCAGAGTTGATTAATAAAAAATATTTATACCTTGACTCCATATGCATCGTCCAACTAATTCTCTTCGAATTTTATCACATTCAGGGGAATGTCCTACCTTATCAATTGAATCTTAAAGTCACGAGCCTCGGCTCGAAACTTTTACTTTTATGAGCATCAGCTAAGATAACATGCCGTGCATTTTGCTCTTGTCTATTTGAATTCCACTTTGTTCTCGATATGTTACATTCTCATGATATTGTGAAAACAACATGATGTAGAAGTCCAAGTGGAATCGTCCAAGTGTTTCTATTAGAATTTTATCACATTCAGATGGACATGTCCTACGCTGTTAATTGAAGATTAAAGTCAGACGACTCGGTTCGAAACTTGTATGAACATCAAAGTGAAGACATTTCGTAGGTGAACGAATGGATAATCATTGATACTGCAACTTGTTTTATTTTAATAATGTGAAGGAAACTGAGTAGCCAATTAAAACACGTGTTTAAATATTTCTGTCATAAAGAGGTTAATTTCTACAATGTATTCACATAATAAGAGTTTTTTAACACTTTTCCGTATGTTCACGTATAATCAGGGATGTACTCCCCTTACATTTAATGTTTTACCCCTATTTGGGTACAATCAATTTATTTATATTCATTTTTTTTAAATTTAATTCTCTTTTGTACGAAAGGAAACTGAGTAGCCACTTGAAACACGTGTTTAAGTATTTGCGTCATAAAGAGGTTAATTTCTACAATGTATTCACATAATAAGAGTCTTTTAACACTTTTCCGTATGCTCACCTATAATCAGGAGGGATGTAGCCCTCATTACATTGCACGAGAAGATTCTTTACTCTACAGAAAACATCTAGTTGATTAATACTGAAATTGATAGTAAAAAAAACATAAGTAAGGAAAGATTCACTTCGTGGTCAAACTTCCTACTACTATTAATCTGAAAGTAAAATTGATTGAACTATTTCGTCGTTGTTATGTTGCCTGCATTTATGAAAATCAATGATGGGTAGCCCAGGTCATAGAAGTTTTTATCGAAAAAACATGTTGATACTAATTATGCATCCACACGACCCTACTAATTCATTTTATTGCTCTGAAAAGATAATATGTCTGATAGATTACATTAGAACATCTCCTGAAACCCACCCCCCTGGTCGATATTACAAGCTCTCGCACGTTCCTCTGTAGTAATAAAGTTACTGGTTCATGTGTATGTGTGTGTGTGTGAATTGATAGAGGCAATCTCACTAATATAATTCATGTCTCTGCCATTGCGTGTTGAGAAACTGAATGATCAGATACAGTGAATCAGACTCACATTTATTTATGGTCTTCAGGCATCTATGGCTCAGGACAGAGGATGGAGGAGGGGAACGAATGTTGCAAGATTTTGACAGGGCTTATATTTTACTTTAAAATTAAATTTTATTTTTTATTTATTATGTTTTGGGGTATCTATGGTTCAGGCCTGCAGATAGAGGAAGGGAAAGCATGCAATAAGATTTTGGAATAGTACAAGCCTGTGTTCCTGATGGAAGAAACCCAGCCCTGGCCGATATTACACAGCTATCGAACATCCCCCCCTGAAGTAATAAAGCTACTGGATCATATGCCTGAATTGATAGAAACAATCTCACTAATATAATTCATATCTCTGCTATTTCATGCTGAGAAAGTATGATATCATTCTAATAAAGAACTTGAGATGTTTTGAGCTGTAGCCAAATTGAACGAGAGATGGCGCTACTTTGAACATGTGCTTAGTTCAAACGAGGAAATGTTTTTATTGTATGAGTCTTAACTTAATTCTGTTTAGAAATCAATTGTTTGAATATTTAAATACCTATTTATAAAGTTTTAAACTGATAATGAAATAATGCTGAAGGGAGATTAATATGAATAACCAAAGCTGCAAATGTTTCTATTATGTTAGGTATTATAGCATGATTGTAGGTAACTGTAGTTAGAGGATATCTTGTTTGAAACCTCTGAACCATTTTACCTTCTTTTTATTTGTACCTCTAATATAAGACGGTATATTGTAACTTTTTTTAGTGTTCCTATATTTCGTACTCCAGTTAATATTGTATGAAAAGCTAACCATAGTGCGGAATGAGTAGAATAAATCTAGAAAAGGGGACACAGTAGCTTTATTATTGAAGTATTAAGATATGTCTAACATCTTGGAGCTCATTATCTTTACAGAGAGAAATAAGAATTCATCATAGTTTGACCCAAGATTAAAAACGTTCTCAAGCCAAACTGAGTATTGTGTTAATATACCTTGTAGATGCCCATAAGCTATGTTTGGTCCGTGGAGTGCGTCAGTACCACTAAACCTACCGGTATGACACAGACTCACTTCGAAGGTGACTAGAAGGGCCCGCCCCCCTAACTTTACCGTACTCCTCTACAGTTTATTGCTCTGTTTTATCAAAAATATGCTGGGATACTAGCTATAGTCAAGAACTTGACCACCACATTCTCCACCCTCTTTTCTCCAGGAATGTCTTCTGTAGAGTTGATACTGGCTTAGTATGCAGATGACATCACAGCCTTTACCAACAGACTTTCTTTTTACGAGTGTACGAAATTATAATTCTTAAATCCAAGGATGTTTGATTTTAAAGACTCGAACCGTTGCTAGAGGGCCTTGACCTAAGCCTTAGATGCCTATTGATCATAAATAAATTTTAAAAAACTAGAGACATCACATGAAAAAGGCATGTAGTACACTAGACTTTCCCCACTCTCCTTCCCAAGTCCATCTTTGTAAAGAAAAGCTCACCAATTTGGTAAAAGAGGATTTTATTTTAACGCCCTCTTTTAGTTTCGAACACCTCCATCAAAATTCCGACGTAATTCCTAATAATTAATACTGTCCTGAAAACCAGCTGAAGAACTAGAATAAACAAAGGGACATTCAAGGAAAATAATATTCAGTATTCTATTCGTATATTTGTTGTTACCTTTTAAACAGATTTCGTACCGTACTTAGTTTATGATTTGCAATGAAAATAAGATGTCTGTTCAATCGTGACGTTGGCAGTAATTCAGTTATATAGCGAGTTGTCTTTTACGTAACACAGTTCGAAAACACTTCCTTCATGTTCTTCCTGAATGTTTTATTTTGATATAAATATACAAGTGTCATAAATATTTGATGGAAGTGTTCATTCTCAGTAAAACAGACTTCCTGCTAATATTGCTCCTTTGAGTTCGCACAATAAAATTTCTAGCTAGCTCCGGCAATCGAGTAGGTTGAGGTTATGGTTCTCAGTTTAGTACCAGGAGGTTGGAGTTCTGCTGTCGGCTGTACGGATAGATTTATTTAAGCTTTTCCTTTGAGTTCCAGCATGGGAATGCCGTGTTAGGAAAGGTTACCCGGAATAAGACTCAGGCTGTTCATTTCCTTGAAGTGTTTTCGCCAAGAGATGTCATATCTCAGATTTGTGATTAGCGTAGTTTCTAAATGTCTGTTCAGTCTACAAAATTTAAAATAAATTACTACTGTAATTAAAGTTATTTATGCTGTAATAATTATTTCCATATAGAAATGTTTATGCCCAACCTGTGGTGAAGTACGAATGAAATTACAACTCACATGAAAAGGACTCAAAGAACCTGTCAGCTAAACACAACAAAAACTTGGTCATCTCGGTAAGGTCACGTGATAGTATCTCAAGCAACCTAATAGCAATATTTCCACTCACCATCTTCGATTGTGATATCACTATTCCCCAAATTTAGTCCATCATCTTATACTATCATGCCTTACATCATCTCAATCCTTTACTAAGATCACATGATGGTCTCTGCACTATCACATGTAATGACCTGGACTTTAACCTGCCATGTTGCCATATTTTCATTGACCTGAACTTTTACCTACGGTGTTGCCAAGTTTACCAAAAAATTTAAAAAATGGAGAGGGCTCAACTTTCCCCACAGGACCTGCCCGAAAACAACAAAAAGTGTGTCCTTCCACGCTACTTATCTTATATGCAACAACACGGCCCTCTGTATATTCTAATCTTTATCACATGTAACTGATAAGAGATAAGATGATCTGGACTTTCACTTGCCATGTTGCCATATTTCTTCATTGACCTGTGAGGTGTTGCCACGTCAAATCAACAAATAGTGTGTCCTCTACTACTAAACTGTATTGGACAGAGGAATTTGATAAGCTAAAAAGAAAAACAAAAGCAGCAAGAAGAACTTACAAAGCGGCTGGAGACCACGAGTTGAGGCAAGGCAGGCTAAACAAGTATAAGAAAATTATACAACAATTCGAGAAAGAGCTACATGAAAACAAAAGAAAGAAACTGGAACAAATTCGTAGAAAATCATCTTAGTCTGGACCCATGTGAAACACCACACAAGATTGTGATGATCAAATTAAAGACGAAGGGCACCCTAAACACCTTCAAAAACGATAATGGACAGTATACCACCAGTTCTAAGCATACCACAGAGCTACTGTTCGCAGAATTGTTGCCTGGTGATTTAAAAAATGAGGATAATGAGCAGAATACACTCACGAGGGAAGCATCAATGATCTATAGCCCCGGGAAAAGGAAGAAAACAACGAAGAGCTCATCGTCAAACTGAAACGTTGAACAAGCCATAAAATGTCTTAAAAGTAGAAAGGTATAAAGAAAGAAATCTATAAAGAAAACAAAGATATCTGGACGCCTTAACCCGTAAGGATTTTTCGCGAATGTTTAGAACAAGGCAGCTTCCCCAACTCGTGGAAGAAGGCAAAGCTGATTATACTCCTGATGTAAGATTTTTCGTAATGCCTTGAACGTAGAGGTGAGGTAAAGCGATGGTTAGTTGAAGGGGGCGGACAAATTGTAACCTAGGTTGATTCGGTTGCTCCAACTTTATATTCTACATTAATATGTTCTCCCGACAACGAATATGTAATGTCTATTGAAGATAAGAATGTCTTCATAGGTCATTCAATTTAAACACAATACCTAAACTGTATTTCCACAGAAAATATTTTCATAACTTTCTTTATTGCAAAGTACAACATTTACACTGCAATTAACAAAATGGTATAGATGTTTATAAAAGGTTATTCTAAATAATAAGGAAAAGACTATTCCTCGTTGGTTTTTCCTCGTCACATACTATCAAATTATTCCAGCCATCGAAAAACACTATTTGAATTCTCATGTGATTCAATGCAATTTATCACGTGTATAACGTGATATCCTCACTTGTGTTATTATCCTCACTTGTTTGAATTCTTTCGACTTAATGTCTTCGAACATCAATATTTAACTCATGTGTGAATAACACAATACACATTCACTCTCACGTAATTCAATATCATCGAACATCAATTTTTAGCACGAACGTGGATACTTTAACACGCCTTTATTTTCACTTGTATGAATTCTCATATGAAGTTTTGAATATGTAATATTTAACACAGCAATTCCGCACAACTAGTATCTTTTTATCAATTGATTTTCAATTGTATCTATTAAAACCTTTTCCACTTGTTAGTCTTCTTACTTTTTGCAGAAAAAGATCCTAATTGAAAGATGCTGTAGTGAGCAGTTCCTCTAACTTATTTACTGACATATGATGCTCTCGGGCAGAATAGTTGGCTCCCATTCTATAGATACAAAGCAGATGTACCAATAATAACAACTCGTTCAATAGCCAAACAAATTCTTGAGCGAGTTGCCTGCCTTCCCAACGACTTCTGGCAGATAACAAAATATGCAACGTGGGATACCAAAATAACAGCAGCGCATCTATATTTTCACCGGTATATGTCCTCCGAGTAGGTGTTTTCGATATACTTGTCCTCAGTACTTTGCTAGATTTTACTACGACCAACTAAGTTTTCAAATCATCAGGCTAAGTATATCTTCATGATTCAACTGCACTTTACCTGATTTTTACTATGACTAACTTAGTAATTAAATCTGCGATTAACTCTTTAAATCTTCGTGTAATGTATAACTTCATGAGACGACTGGTACTGATGCTCGAACTTCAACACGACCAGCAGTCGCATTAATGGAGAAGATTCTCGATGTAAGGTTCCATACTTAACTTGCTTACCGGTGGATTCAAACCTTAACGTCCCGGAGACACTATACTTTACTGGCTGTAATATTTGGACCCAAAGTATACAACTAAGCTCCCTGATAAGAATCCCGAATACAAGTAGTATGCCCCAATCCAATGATTTACTACATCAGTGGGGCTACCACCAACTGCAGCGATGCCGATTTAGGATTTAGTGATAGGCCAAAAGAGTTTTCAGCATCATACAGCCTTACAATCACATAAAACCTATTGTTCACAGCGTGGTATGGTTAACCTGACCGAATAATAAAATCCCATCAGTCAGTTCATCTGGTCAGACCTTCTTTTTTTTTTTAGTGCTAACCACAAAGTGTGATTAGCGGCTGATGTGAGGGTTACGCCCTCAAAGCAAGCCAGGGCTGGGAAAGGAAATTATGGGAGTATGGAATTTGGAGTTGGGCTAAGGGAAGTAAGAATATTCGTAATAATCCTTTATTATTCAAAGTGTTTAGGGGTATTATAAGCTTTTGCTTATAATCATTATTGTAAGTGCAGGATCATATGATTATGAAATGATTAATGGGAGTGAAGTGCAAATAAACGTCACAACACGTTGGCACATTTGAACGAATGATTGATTTCTTCTCACCTAGGGGCGACACTAGGTATCAATGAAAGACAGGTTAGCCCTACATACAACATTGATGGTTACAGTGCACAAATGAAATGAAGCGTGAATGATAAAGGTGAAATGATGAAGAAATTACTCGGGGTTGAGGGGCTGGACTGAGAAGAAAACGTACGAACCAGAATATGTTGCGTGTAGCTGTACTTTGAAGATTTCTTTGGCAGCTACTGTTACCTGATGTAAAATGGATTCTCTTTAAAACGGGTAAAGGTTTTGAAAAGTGAGAGTGATGAAGGAAATAACTTGGTCTATGGTAGGAGGTGGGTGGATGAAGGTGTCAGATGTCGAGGGTGTAGGCTCTGGAATTTTGAGGGGTGCTGCAACGAAGCGAGAGTTGTCTGGATCAGGTTTGGGTCTACCTTGGCACTTATATGAAAACGTTGGATGCTGTAGATTACACTGGCTGCATTTGGGTGGATTGGCAAGGTTGTGACAGGGTTTAGTGTTGTGGTTTTCTGAACAGTATCTACATTTAGGTTGGTTTCTGCATTGAGCTGTCGAATGTTCATTATATGTTTGGCAACGTTCACACCTGAGGGGCAGCGGTGGTTGAGTGCGTGAAGGTTCAACTCTATATCTCCTTTTATAGATGTACGCTCCTCTTTGTAATAATGAGTCTATAGTTTGCTAATCTGTAGTGAGAACTCTAACCATGTAACTGTTTCTGCCTTCTTGTGTCTTGATACTGAGACATTTTGTTATTGTGTGTCCTTCTGCCTGTAATTCGGTTTCGACGTCTTCATCGGTGGTTTCAGGGTCAACGCCTCTAATAACTACAGATAATTGTGGAGCTCGTCTAGGTGGTGGTTGCATGCGGATGGTTCTAGATGATAATGGAGTAAGTTGAGCATATTTCAAAACTATACTTGTTCCGGATTGTGGTAGCTAGTGCACTGTCAGGAGATTTGATGATGATTCCGTTTCGTGTTGGTATGATCTGATGAATGGCTTCTCTTGGAACATATTTCATTAATCGTTGGAAGAGCTGTTTTGGCGTTTGAAACTTGGTGTAAAATTTGGTCAGAAGAAAAGAGTAAAGAGGAGCTTTTGAAGTTGCTTGGTGTTCATCGTGATCTGAAGATGTGATGTTCATTTGCTGTTCTTGATCTGAATCGTAATCTAAAGCGCTGAGCTGATGAGATCTTTTACTTGGTGGTGACTTCCCGTTACCTGAATGACGTGATGGTGGTGTGCGTGATCGTGAACTAGATTCTGACAGCTGATCGGTGCTAAGCTTGTTTTTTGGTATTGCACCCAGTGATGTTGATTTTGGTGTGACTGCGGATGAGGTTTGCATGATGATATTTGGTAACTGATGTTTCCCTGTCTTTGGAGGTTTCGGCATGATTGGGTGCTGGAAATGATATGAAGATGATCAGTCTCTGTACAATGACTGCAAAAACACCTGTCTACTCGCACCCTCCGACACTGAGAAATGCCGTCAGTCCTATAGTGTTCATATACGTATTATTCTCACTGATGCGTATGCAACACCAGATCCTCGCTAATACGCTAATTCCCACAGATAGGCTAGGTTTGAATCTTAACCAGAGAATCGTGTGTCAGAACTGCTTTTTTTTTCGCGTTTTGCTAGCCACCGGTGTGACTAGCCCCTCCCAAGGGTTACGCCCTCGCTTTAGGGAAGTGGGATTTCAGGATTATAGGGTAAAAAGGAACGGTTTAGATGGGCTAAGGGTTGCTGATAAACTCGTTATTAATCCTTTATTTTCCTTTATCTATTAAACAGGGTGTTATAAGCTTATGCTTATAACCATATTTTTCGGAACTGGCGAAAATGGTATAGCATATGAGCATGAAGTGCGTTACACGTCATAACACTTTGAACTACAGTTGGACGAATGATTGGTTGATTGTTCTTCTCATCTAGGGGCTTCTCTAGATGGTAACGGAGACAGGTGAGCCCTACATATAACATTTATGGGAACTGTGCAATGATGAACATGATAGGTGAGTGGGTGATGTGAGTGATGATGAACAATACGTCAATGATGCTCAGGTGAAAGGAGAAAATGAAAAGAAGACATGATGGCCTGAATATGTTGCTTGAGGTTTGACTTTGAAGATTTGTTGTGCTGCCTGTTGGATTTTGTAGAAGATGGTTTCTGTGTTAAAAGGGTAGAGATTTTGCAGAGTAATAGTAATGAGTTGTATTATTTGTTCTGTAGTAGGCATAGGAAGAGGTGATTCGTTGATCTGATTTGTGCTTGGCTCTGGTATACGAAGTGGCACTACTGGCATGTTGTTTTCGGTATTTGGTTTCGGTTTGCCTTTGCATTTCAATGAATAAGTTGGATGTTGTTCATCGCATGTATTGCATTTCGGTGGATTCTGAAGGTTTGTGCATGATTTTGTTAGATGATGTCCAGAACAGTAGCCACAGATTGGTTCATCTTTACATTCAGTGGCTATATGGTCTCCATAAGTTTGGCACTTCTCACATCGCAGTGGTATCGGTGGTGGTGATCTGGAAGGTTCCACACGGTGGCGACGTTTATAAATGAATGCTCCATTTCTCAGAAGGTTGTCTATTGTTGATTGGTCTACGGTGAGAACTCTGACAATGTAGCTGGGTGTACCAAGTTGAGTTTTGATTCGGATGCACTTCTTTATGGTATGGCCTTCGGCGGCAAGTTCTGCTTCGATTTCATCATCTAGTGTATCTGGTGGAACTCCTCGGATTACAACTGATAGCATGGGTGCCTTTCTAGGTGGTGGTTGCTGCTTTATTGATGGTGATGTGAGCGTGGTGAGTTGTGCTTGTTGGCCGAAAATTTCATAGCTGTACTTGTTGCGAATAGTTCTTGCTAGATTTGGATCTGGTGACTTGATTATGATGCCATTTCTGGTAGGAATGATTTCAGTGATGTTGTATCTAGGAACATATTTCAATAGCTGTTGAAGAAGGCACTTTGGTGTTTGAAACTTGATGTCGTATTTGGTTAGCAGAAAAGAATGTAGCGGAGCTTCTGATGATTGTTGTGAATTTTCTTCCTCGTCAGTGATATTCATTGAATCAGATCCTGAGTCACTAATGCGATGAGTTTTCTTTGCAGGTGGAGAGTGAGAATTTTGTACTGGAGATCTAGAGCGTGAGTTAGAAGACAGTTGGTCGGAGCTACGTGAATGTTTACTTGAGAGTCATACAGATGTCTTTTTTGGAGTTGCTACTGATGCTGTGTGTGCTACGTGTTGTGGCATTTGATGTTTTGATTTTGAAGATGGTTGTTTTGACATGCTGAAGCAGTGATGTGCAAAAAGAGTGAATGATGATGGCGATGAACAAACAGTCTTACTGCAATGACTGTTACAAAAATCTCAAGTTATCTCGCACCCTCCGACACCGAAAAATGTCGTCAGTCCTGTAACGGCCGTACACGTACTAATCTCTTCTGTACGTTTACTATACAGAGTCATCGGCAGCACGCTAACATACCATAGACAGGCTAGGTTTGAGTTCTACGTCAGAACTGCACCTACGTCTTCATGTCATATAACTTTCTTATTAACTTTTGGTGTGAAGTTAACTTTAAAGAATAGAATCAAATCCAATAACTAATTATATCTTTAGCTAAAGCAGTCAGTACATTTCTGGATATTATTTTCTGATTATTTATTCAAAAGTATCGATTGACTCTTGAGATAACATTGATGTAACTGTTAACTCCAGTTACAATAGCAAGGGCGACATCTGTCGAGCGCTTGGGTAGTGAGTTGTTTAGACCTCTTCGTTGTTACCGTATTGGGAAAGCATTCAACTTTTCTCACTAAAATTCAACCGGACAGAGACGTTTGAAGGAGTATGATTTATTTATCGCAAGGTTATTATAAAAATTCAGGCTATTAACAAAAAATATAGTCAATGTTAAACAATAAGAGTAACGAACATATTTACAATAAGGATAACGAACATATTTTGACCAGGTGATGACCAATAGAAAACCGGTTAGGGAGATGATACCACATGGAGGGAAACGTGACGCCGACCTCGCGAGCCAGGCGTGCGCGAGGCCAGTTCGACGAGCGCGAACTTCCCTATGAATAGGCGATATGAAACAATCCGGGAAATCGAAAAATCCGAAACTGGATAACATAACCTAAGCAAACCAAAAATAAACTAACTAATAACTAAACTCAATCTAAAAAGGAAAAATAAAAAACTAAACCAATAATAGTGCATAAAATCAAGCTAAACTAAATAAAATCAGTGAATATGAGTGAAAGTGAGCGTGTGTGTGACCGCTGGAAACCAGCGGTTTCCTGGTGGGTTGCTGCAGGAGTCCGTCAGCAGGATACTTTCAAGTTATAGTGTGCGTGTGTGTGAGTGGTGATCGGAGTCCTAATAAAATAGAAGACAAAAACAAGAAACCCAAAAAATAAAAATAAAAACAGAAACTAAATGTGAGTGATCTGGAATCCGGGACACAAGCATTATTAAACATATTAGCTATTAAGTGTTGTGTGAGTGATGTGAATGTGACTTGAGGAACAAGACCAACTGTGCAAGAGAAGGAGGAAGGGAACCAGGAATGGAAGCACAGAACGGACTAGCAAAAACTTTGTGAGAAAATTCCTGTAATACTTACGCTGTAGTCCAGTTTCTTATCCCTCCAACTTTTTTCTTATCGTTGCAGAAAAAAAAGAAGCCATTTTGAGCCGACGTCTATGTTGTGCTGTACTTGTGTGTGTGTAGTTCTATATGTTAAATGTGTTTGTATAAAATAGCAAGTAAAAGATAATGATAGGGCATGCCCCCCAAGAAAAGTTCCAAAATTAGGAACAAAGACCAGGAGAACATTCTGGACGCCTGGTCCAAAGTCCGTTCCGCACCACCCGAAGTCAAAGTGAGCGAACCAATGTGCGTTTCGGACTGTCGGAACACCGGTAATCCGAGAATCTCTATGGACTGCCTGTCCCAAAATGGGGAGAGCGAACAACTGCTCGTGCTGCACGCTCTTGGAAGTGCACAACCCACAGTGTGTAAAGATTGCATAATGACAGGGTTTTTCTTTTTGGGGGGGCGTTTTACCACCCCTGTCTCTTTGCATCCATTGCACAGGTTGAGCTGTGCACGTTCAAGGACGTGCATCACGCACATATTTGTACTCAGCCTGTGGCAGGCTTATCCCTAGAGATTGTTGGATTGCTGGAATTCCGGCATTCCAAGAATTTCCTATGTTCCACCTGTTGAGACAGCTGGTGTTGCGGGATGGACTTATGACCAGGCATCCAGAATGTTCTCCTGGTCTATGTTTCTAATCTGATGGAACATTTACATGGAAGGGGGGCCTACCTACTTTATTTTGTTTTTATACAAAACACATACAGCACATAAAGACACAGAAAGGACAAAAAACAGGACGACACAACATAAACTTAAGTTTGTTTTCTTCTTCTACTGCTTTCCCTGCAACAAGTTTAGAATTAAAAAAAGGTTAGATTCTGCATTCCTTGGGTATTGTGTCTTCCCTCCGGGTTGCATCCTCCTCTCGTCACTGGGTTGGCCTTCCTTCTGCTTTCTTGTTCTTCTTCGTTCACATTATTGAGCCATTGGGGGAGATGAAGGGAAGATTATATTTTCTTTTTCATTTATTGGAAAGTCGCACTTCCTGGTGGTTCACCACACTCGCCTTTCCTCTTCAATCTTCTCTGCTCCCCATATTCTTCACTTAAACACATTCACTCGCACACATTCACACGAGGATATTATAAACACTATTTGACCTCTAGTTTCGGTTTCGGCAACTTTTGACCTGTTTGTTAATACGCTGTTTCTACCACTAAATATGACACTATCGTCAAGCCTGGTTCGCTCCACCATATACACACTTACACTTTCACACTAATCGAGTGTCTCTCACCAGATTTCGAGACGAGGCACTCTTTGTTGCTGGAGCTCCAGCAACTCCTCATTAATGCTGAAATTCAGATTACCCTTAAATATTACATATTTCGTTTTTTCTACTGATATTAATAGTTTAATTGTTCTCGCACCACGATGTCATTCTTCCAATACTATGATTTGCTTTATCTTGTAGATCTTTCCTGCTTTTGCCCTTTATTACGACCGCCAGATCGTCCGCATATTCCACGACCTGTTCCACTTCTTCCAGTCCGCTCAGCAGTTCCAGACATGGCTGAAACATCACATCAGACAAGACGAATTAAAAATAAGTAATACAGATATAGAAACAGCAATCAAAGTCTAAAAACGGAAAAGCCCCGGGCCCAGACGGAATAAAAACTGAAATTTAAAAAAATACAAAAGAAATTTGGACACCGTACCTAGCGAAGCCGTTCCAGGAATGCATAAAGCAAAGTACTTTTCCAAATCCATGGAAAGTATCAAAGTTAATAATACTATTAAAAGGGATATGACAAAGATAAGACCGACCCAAAGTCGTACCAGACAATCTGTCTACTCAATGTAATTAGTAAAATGATCGAAAGAATAATCTTAAATAAAATTAATGAAAAAAAAGAATAAATTTAGAAGAATGCCAGTTGCAATAGAATAATTTTAGAAAAGGCAAATCCACTGAAGATGTTATGAATAAACTATGTACCAAAATTGATAACTTAAAAGCAGAGGAATGCTGGCACGTACTAACAATATTTTTTGACATTAAAGGCGCATTCGACAACCTATGGTGGCCAGCACTAATGGAACAACTAAAAAACCTTAAAATTCATCCTCATTTCTGGAAGCTAATAAAAAATTATTTTAATAATACTAAAATAGAAACAAACCATGCGGATGGCGTTGCGACTAAAATACTATCCAGGGGATGCCCGCAGGAATCGATTCTAGGGCCGGTGTTCTGGAACATAGCCTTTCAGTCATGCTTGGAAGAAGAACTAAAGAGCAAAATGGGAACGGGTGCTTGGTTGGATACGCCGACGATCTGGCGGTAGTAATCAAGGGCAACAGCAAGAACAACTACAACCTAAAGAAAACATCATAAAAACAGCTCTCATGCCGTGGTGTAAAAATAATAAGCTACAAACATCCACAGAAATAAACGAAATACGTCTTACTTAAAGGGAAACTATGTAGAGCCAGAGGACGGATAATAAAACTCATTCATGAAACAATAAAAAGATAAGAAAATTTCAAATACCTGTGTGTCACACTGGACTGAAAAATTAAACTTTACGGAACAATAAAAAGAGAAGAAAATTTTAAATACCTCTGTGTCACACTGGATTGAAAAATTAAACTTTACGCAACACGTAACAAACGCAAAAATAGAACAATCAAAATTACGCATAAACTAATAAATTAAAGCTAATAAGGAAATAAAAATCCCAATAAAACTAATTAAAACTTATCATGATGTAATTATAAGATCTTTAATCGGATAGGGAGCAAGCGTCTGTTGTCATAGAATGAACGATATCAGACAAAAACAAATCGTGGACAAAACCGAAAGACAAATACTATTAAGAATGCTGAATGCCTACAGAAGGACACCAGTAGAGGCATTACAAACTGCAGCAGCCACGCCCCCCATGCATATCCAAATAAAACAACTTGGTTCCACGTACTGGTTAAAAAAAAGATAACCCCAGCAAAATTAGACAGATACTAAATATCCCGGTCAACAGCAAACAAGAAATAGTAGCTGCAACAGCCGATGCATGGCAGTAATTTTGGACCACGAGGGAGAAGGCGAGAAGACTATAACCTTTTCCCCAAACGTGGCTGAGAGACTAGATATAAACATAGAAATGGAGGGCGGCGTGTTTCACTTTCTGACAGGACATGGACCCTACAGAAACAAAATAAAACAATTTAACCTGGTGGAGAATAACCTCTGCCACTGCTGTGGTGTGGTCGCTACCCCGGAGCATATCGTCCTGATGTGCAGAGAAACTGAGAACATCGCTCAAGAAAGGCAACTACTGGAGGGCATGGATATCGCCGATAATTTGCAAATTCCAGAACAGGCGATTATCCTCCGGGAGCTTACAAATAAAATTTCAGCATTTCATAAAGCCAAATTTATCTGGGTGCTGGTCGCGTGCGGCAGTGTAGGAACAATTCATTAAATAAAGTAATAAACTACAATAAGCTAAGTCAGAAGTGGACCCACAAAATTATAAAATGAAAGAAAACAAATAAAGATAATTACAAATAAACTAACAATACAAAAAGTAAACTTTAATAAAATAGAAGAAAGAATTACATCAAAACAACAACTCTAACCAACACACGCGAGAAAAATGAACCGAAGCAAAATCAAGTGAAATAAAACATCTATAACAAAAAGGATACAAAAACACTTAAAATAAAAACAATAAACAAAACTATACTAAAGGAATAACGTGCGGATGAAAACAAGTGAAAGTGAGTGTGCGGACTACTGGAAGCTAGTAGCCAATTTCTAGTAGAGTGACCGGTTGCTGGAATGTTAGGGATACGTGTACGCTCATTAAATACGTTATATGTGTTTATATAATGTATTATTCTTTACGTATGGTGGAGGGAAAAACAATTACAACCTATAAACAAATAAAACGAAGAACAAAAATCCAGCACGAACGTATGACAGTGTTGTGGAAACTTTTGTGTAAGTGTCAAGTGTGAGATCAATGTGATAGTGATGAACAAATACCAAAATCCCATGAACTGAAATCACATAGCAGAAGATGAAAACTACAAGAACGTCGAGACCACAACAATAAATAATAATTTTATATTTTTTAAAACATATTTCAGGTCACGCTGAAGCCACCATTGTTTTTGTTGTGCTCTGATGTTTTTGCCTTGTATCGTGTTCTGTGTTAAATGTTTCTTTCTGTATAAAGTAGAGCAAATAAACATCGCAATTCTCCTCCCAATCATATGGAAAAATGACATGGGGAACATACTGGATGCCTGGTCCAAAGAATATCTCGCACCACCCTATGTCCAAGACTAGGGACCAAAGGAGATTCTCGGAGTGCCGGAATTCCAGCAATCCGAAAATCTCTAGGGATAGCCTGTCCCAGATTAAGGAGAGCGAAGAACTGCTCGTGATGCACAACCTCAAAAGTGCACAACTTAATGTGAACAAAGTATGTATCTTTGGTTGAAGTTTGTTCATAACTACCTTAGGCCTATGTGTGGAGTTTAATAATAAAGATGCTTTAAGGATTTTGTGCATTAAGGATTTGGTGCTACCGATATACGAACAGATATACTAATAGACATATAAATGGGATTCGTATTAATCTCTGAATTCGATTAGATGTAATCCAATTAACTTCCATTAGGTTTAGATCATTTGCATTCATTTATGGTTTGAGGTGGCGCTGAATCTGTGTTGAGATATATCTACATCTGTTCAAATGCAGAAAAATAAGTGCTATTCTTTGACGATCTCCAAGAAGTCAATTCTTTATTAACGTATCAACACAAGAAAATATTAGTAGTCAATTTACCTTATGTTTCTCTAACCGAGAAATAGTTTCCTTGTAGAACATTTTATCCTTTGTATCATGCATTGATTAAATGCCAATATGAAAAACAAGATAAGTATCGTATTTCGTTCTTCATTTGTTCTTACTAAGTCCTATGTTCGGAATTGGAACTTTTGGTTCAAAGCTACTGAAAAACTCATCTTTTCAACTCCTAATAACTCGCCTCCCCTCTGGGTAAAATGAGTATACCGTAAGTTGAAAACTAGACAATCACAACCTGAAATAACAAGATAAACAATATTATAATTTTAAAATTGCTAATATATAATAGTTCCATAACAGTTCAGTCTTTTCAAATCACATCAGTTCAATTGTATTGAATATCAGATACACGTGCATTGCGTAATACCAAATACTAAAAATCGCATCACTACCTTGTTCACTTTTCTCTAGTCTCCCTATGAACAGTAGTGACTAAGGAGAAGGTATATACATTGTCCTAATCAGAGCTGAAAGTTGATCACTGTCGCTGACCCGGTGACCGCCTGACATGAATATAGATAGATGGCCCGGTGACCACCTGACACGAACATAGATGACACAGTTATCGTTTCAACACTTGACCCGATTAACAATAATGAACTGGCGATTTTCGGCTTACGTTAGTATATACCGTGCTCTGGGCGTGAAACATCCAGTCCCAGTCACTCCTGAAACACATTACAAAGTCAATGAATCAATTGAAAATTCTGCTTTACCCTCCGGGTCAGTGGATCAAGCCGGGTCCCAAGCATAGATCCGGTGATCCGATCCAAAACTTGACCCGTTTTAGCTCTGTATCCTGTCTGTAATCCCCCGTCCTAGATCTCAATAATTACAAGTCAGATTGAGATGAGCTATACACGGTTGGATTTCTCATGGTCTGAAAGGGTGGAGTCTGTCCATGTATGGCCGTTCGCCGAAACATCTCGGATATCTTGAATATCTCAATTGAGTCCTGATGATAAACTCTTACATTTGGTGCCAAGAAAGCTTTGAATTCCCACAGTGAAAACTGCAACTTTTATACTCAAGTGATTTGCACAGTACAAGTTGTTTTCCTTTCTCCACACTATGGAAGATCAACTATGAGTCCTTCACTAAGATCAGAGACAAGTCCGTTTCCATTATCTCGTCAACCCAAACGCGGTTCTGTTCTTGGCAGCTTCTAGCACAATTGAGATTAAATAAATTACTCATGAGATAACCACAAAGTGGTACAGTGCTACTAATGGTGCTACAAGTCACTACAAAAATCCAAAGAATTTTGTTAATCTGTGACAGTTAATACAAGTTACTTCAGCTAAAGCTTTGCCATCTTTTGAAACTAGTGATTTTCACACTGAAGGCTTTGTAGCTTCCATACACGATCAAGAATTGTGGCTTGAGGAGGTGAAGAACCAGACCGAAGAACACAATGATGAAAAGGTGAAATTATTTTAATCCGCTGGTCCGCAGACATAATTTCAGAAATCCACTTAAACAACTTGAGTTCCCCTGTGTAATAAATTGATTGAAACCCACCGACTTAGAGCTCTTTTATGCTCCAACGTTCTACGCGCGTAAATTAGAAAAGCGCAAACAGCGTTAAAACAATTCGACCAAATGAGTCCATTTATACCGCTACGTTGACGTAAATCTACTGCCGAGTACTCTAGATCACGCGTTTGTAGAAAGCACTGGAACACAGAGAGTTTGCAAGCGGTAAAATTGCAATGAAATCTCACAAATTTTCAATTACCATGTCTCCTAATTCAAACTTCTGGTAAACATTCTTTATCTTGTCTTCTCCTGTGTTCTGATTACAACATTCTTTTTCTTCACATTATTGATCAAGATTATGATTATTTCAGTTCAGCAGTCGTCATAATTACCGTATTTACTCGAATCTAATGCGCCATCGATTCTATTGCGCACACCAATTTTAAATGACTTGAAATAAAAAAAAATAGTGGCAATTGCAATGCGTACCAAAGTAGATGCAAATTTTACTGCATGCAACAATGAGTTAATACACCTACTTTGGTAAAATTAGGCATATACCTGGACATTCAAAAGAACAAAAGCAAACATTTTGCAATATGTAGCACTACTTCTCCTGCATTACTCACAAAAAGTCCCAAAGCATACCGCGTCGGGATTAGGGGTTCAGTCATAAATATGATGTGTACGTTTAAATATGGCGGATGGTGTTAATGCAAAAAATTAGTTTTTCTCCTTTCACTATATAATTTTAATAGTAAATAACTATAAAACTCTCACAGATACTGAAAAACACCTTGAAATAAACGTAATATTTCGAATGAATGGAGGACTATAGTCTTACGTCAGATCCGCCAGGTTGCCATGGTAACCCACCATATTACAGTCTTAAACAAACGGATGAGCAGTAGGTTTGCAGTTTTTGATATTCAACAACTCGTTGTGGTTTTGCACTTTGTGCCAGATTGTCATCATTACAATAAAAGAGACACGTGTTGCTTTTCTTCTGTTTCCAAAGGAATGAAACTAGAAAAGGAAGTGGAAGGAACCAATTACATAAGTAAACGAATTTCTCGCAGTGCCATTGAACCCAATTTTGAATACCTTGATATGATTATGAGGATAATTCATCGTTCATTGCTGAGTTCTTGATTTAAAAAAGGTGATAATTATATCTAACATAAGAAGCTTGAACTGAAGTTGCTAATTCGGTTATAGTTAAGAACACATACGAGTGCTAAAACGAAACACTTGTACCCTATGTACAGCTGCGCAAATTGATATTGTAGGTAAAATATACAAGGTATAGCATAAATGAAGATTTTGAAAGTTAATATTCTTTGTATGTGTTTAAAAAAAATTACCAGATTAAAAATTAGCTACTCACCTCAACTTTTTATATTTACGTATTGTTCATATGTGCTTTCTTGCACTTTACCTCGTATGTGCATCAAACTTCGGTCATATGTAAGCAAACGTACATGTTTATGGGCTCCACAGCATTTTCTAATCTTTCAATCAGTTTCCGCTCGTCACCGAAATACTTAACAGTTCGAAAAATATTAACAATCATTACTTCCACAACTGATTTTCTACCTTTCTGCTACCAATCTTACTGTTTGTTTAGACATGGCCTTCGCCGTTGTTATGGTAACCAACCGGATGTGGCGTCAAGACTTCAGTGCTCCATTCAACATCATTGCTATATCTTAGATATTGAGCGAGCTATGTGATACCGGTTGTTGTACTTTATAACCTAAGCATCGTGCTGATAATTTGCGATAGGCATAACTCCTCAGGTGATCACGGTAAAAATTTCAGTCTTGCCTTAACCCTTAACTGGTGATCTTGTGTCACATAACTGGTATGGTATTGGTCAGAAAGATCCAGATACTTTTCATTTATTTTCTATAATCCCAGAGTAACAAACGAAACCCACAATACATTTTCTCATTCTTTATTATCTACTAAACACAAAAAAAATTTATCACACAATTTTTTTTTATGGTTACCATACTTTTTCTTACAAATGTCATAAAAATTGTCCATTTGAAAACACACAGTCACTTTCTAATAAGTAGTGGTAAAAATCATGATTTTACACTTGAGGTTCAATGAAATAACATGTGTGATTGTACATTTAACAAGATCGACGTTCTAAATTCAAATGTCTTATTGTACAACTTGACTTATCTTGGGTCACAATTTGTGCAGAATCGGAGGATGCAGTTTCAACATATTCCACCACCATCAACATCATTGGTTTCATTTGGTGACATTTAGCTTTCTGTGTCATGTTCACCTTCCTCCACATGGTACTCACAATCCGATAAATCACTTGGCACTTCATCTTCTGTTTCATCCACAGCAACACGAATTCTTTCCTCATCAAAAACTATGTTTTGTCTAGAACTACCTACCATAGTCACTACAAGTATCCACACACTATAAATAAAACAATCACTAAAAATATACTTGATCGAGGTAGAAATAAAACACCTATGTCCACAGAATAAAGTTGTAGCTTCAAGAAAAAGTATAACGTTTAAGGTACGATGCGGGTCAAACAGACCCAGAGACAAAAAATATAAACAACCAGTCACTATTGGATTTGACCGACAACTGGCTTTGAAAGGGTATGGGGAAATTGGCAGCTAATGATAACTACAGCCATCTGGTGTGAAATATGCTAAACTAGCAATCGAAGAAATATTTTCTACAGCGATCCGACCCATACCATACCAGTTAAGGGTTAAATTAAAGGAAATTATTTGCAAAAATGATCCCAGAGAATCTTGCATCGGGCTTAGGGTGTGTGACGTCATCAATATGGTGGCCGCCAGAATTGGTAATAAAATCTTTTAAAGCAATTGACATCTCACATAATAACAATAGAAGTGTCACTTTTGTATAAAATTCAAGGGAAAATGACTGCAATGAAGAATCTTTTCATTGCTGCCTCTCGCTTTGAGATAAGAAAAAGTCATAGAATATAATTTCTTGGTTTAAGTTTTCAAGTTTATGTAAAATAACCTCTGTAATTGTTACAAACTATCACAATACTTAACATTAAATTTATAGATCACTTTAAGAGCTTCAAAACAGTATCAGTATCGTCAGTGTTCGATTTGAAGCTGGCGTTGGTTTGGACTTCCCCATCTCTGCGAAAATCTTGCCTAGTTCTGTTTTCCGAAATGTCGCCCAAACCTGGTATATGAACGGATATGAAGTTTCGTGATAATCCGCCGAAATTTTGGCAATAGGACCACATTAACCCCGATATCTCGGAAACGGCTCAAAATTTCGCAAAAATAAATCGAAAGCTCTTCCCTTACAAACCCCTTGTCGTTTTTCATCATAATCTATCTAAATCCAAAGTTTGGGGTGATCCGACAAAATTTTGGCAATTAGGAACCATTAGCCAAATGTCAACGATCAAATATTTAACCCTGTATATCTCGTAAACGGCTAGACATATTGAGATTCTGTTTTCATATTTGGTATGAGGGCGTTGAATAGTACATGCGAAAAAATTGGTGACCTCGAGGTAAAAGGTCAAGTTTGCTAACTTCGCCCCTCGTGGTCGTAGAATAATGAAACTTATAAAGCAATTTATTTTAGTCCCCGGAATGTCAAATATAAAAACTTCATGTTTCTACCTATTGCTGTTTTTGAGATATGGTGGTTCAAATTTTGTCGAGTTTTCAAATTTTAGACGTAGTATTGATAAACTAGCAGATTATATGTTATTTGGGTTGGTGATGCAGAATGTAAAATTTCCTTCTCTCTACCTATTGTCGCTTCCAAGATATGTCGGTTCGAATTTTGTCAAATTTTAACACCTTAGACGCAGAAACAGGAAACTCGAAAATTATATGCTATTCGGATGCCGAATATGAAATTTGTTTCCCTCTACCACCTACCCATTCCAAGATATAGCAATTCCAATTTTGTCGAATTTTAACATTATAGACGCAGAAAATGAGAAACTCGCAAATAATATGTTATTCAGGTCGGTGATGCCGAATATGAAATTTACTTCTCTCTACCAAATACCTATTCCAAGATATAGTGGTTCGAATGTTGCTCTTTTGGTCTTAGAATTGAGAAACTCCCAGGTTATGTTTTTCGAGTTGAAAATGTTGAATGTGACATTTGCTTTTCTCTAAATATTGTTGCTTCCAAAATTTGGTGGTTTGAATTTGTCGAATTTTGACATTTTAGACATTAAATTGAGAAAGTCGCAGATTATATGTTATTTGAGTCGGTAACGTTAAATGTGAAATTTGCTTGTCTCTACCACCTAACCTTTCCAAGATATGGCGGCTCTTTTGGTCCTAGAATTATGAAAGTCTCAAATTTCACGGTAATTCTAAACTTATTTCTACTATTGTCGCTTTTAAAATATGACAAATTGAATTGACAAACTTGTAGTATTCGGGATTGGTGAAATTCGCTTTCCAAAAACTGTGAAACTGCAAAATGCGTGTTTATATAGGCCTAATATAAGGTTTGACACAAAAATTGTATTTGTTAATATATATTCTTGTGCATTGTATTCGCTGGTTATTAGGAAATGAAATTTATATGCACTTCAGTTGCTATATAAATAATTCTACAGTATGTGAAATTCAAAACCAAGA
>JAGDQP010019482.1:0-34794 GCA_022664845.1 Lepisma saccharinum
CGGGACCGCTCGCACTGAAGTCGAGCGCGTTACCGACTAGGCTACGCAGGAACTCATATATATATATATATATATATATATATATATATATATATAAAAGACATGTACGGAGATAGTGCTGCCATCTTTTGTTGGGGATCGTTGCTTTATATTAGCCTTAACTAATCATTCAAATATGCAATAAGAAATAATATGCGTAATCCGAACAATCCAGAAATAAACAGACTTAGAATATTTGACAGTAGAAGAATACCAGTGCAGAGTTTTCGTAAATAAGAGAAGTAACTGATTTGACTAGTAAGTAGATTCATATTCCGTACTTCAACAATAAATGTCTTATAATTTAAAATATTATCCAGGGTAGTACTAACATTTTAAAGTTCGAAATAGAATATTGAATGTGATTACGAAGGATTATATACAAAAAGTTTCATATCCGTGCATCTAAAATACAAGGTTCTACTTTGGAGTCAAATTAACAGTGAAACAGTCTTCATGAAGTAATTCATTTCTAACAACAAACTTGAACTTTTTATATTTTACTACGGATCGTTTCAGAGGGATTGTAACAAGGAACTTATTCTTAAACAACTTGGTCCCTATTAAGGACGGACAAATTTATTATTTTTCACAAACGGGACTTTCCTTCACTTTGAACTTTGAAAAGAACTTTTCGATTTCCTCTCAGCATAAAAAATACAGCATAGCTCTAAATGGTAATTTTACAGGCAAGTAAGATTTCAAATACAAGACATTTTTCTTACAAATCCGAAAAATTAAACATGCTAGAAAGCTGAAAATAAAAATAAAAATTTACTCATCCTTTGTCCCTTAAAACATTCGTGCAGTAAGATATTTATCACTTTAAATCTGAATAAAATATATTTCTTTTTAAACATTTGGTTAGAAAAGCGCAATCCAAATTCATTCTATAATGTTAATTGTTATATATGCTACATTAGACATACACACACAAATAGTCGTATGGTTTGACACGTAGGTCGCGGGTTCGAATCCCGCATGGATTTTAACAAACATTTCACTCAAATATCTCGACGGACCGAAAGAAAAAGAAAATGGCCCACAAACTCACAAAAACAAGCTGAACATTCCAGAAACATACTTTGTTCGTCTAGCAATACACTAAATTACTTCTTCACTTAAACACAAGTGATTATTATTTAAGCCTCAATTACTTCTGATCTTCGTTTATTTTTCAGTTCTTCAATTTCAGTTCCCACGTTGTTGTGCTTCCTCTAAGCCAACAGCACCTTCCTCCTCCTCTTCTTCAGGCTCCTCATCCCACAGTTCATTTGGAAACTCAAAGGTGCACTTTAGTCTGTGTGCCATACAGGATACTAGTTGAATTATGCTCCTACAAGAGGCTAGAATCAGTTGTTATGTTCATGCAAAAGGATAATCTGTTTAATTATACTCCTACAATGACAAAATCTGTTGAATTATGCTCATATAAAAATATAACCAGTTGAATTATCCGTCTACAAGAAGATAATCTGTTGAGTTGCGCTCATACAAAACAAACATAGCAAAGTTCTCATACTTGACGATAATGTGTTCTGCTACTTTCCTACAAAAAGATAAAACTTCGAAATTTTTTGCTGATGACTTCGATTTGATATGTGATTTTTATGTTGTTGGTTCTTTTCTTCTTCTTTTTTTTCATACAAATCTGATATCTAATTTATCCTATCACGTCAGAAGTTTGCACAAATCACAAAAAAATGAAAATGTAACGAATATCGTGTTCATGTCCGTTGAGTGAGCATAAATCAGAGTTGATAAATTTTAAACTGTTAACTGATTAATCTAACATAGTATTTATAATGATGTAGCCTTACCCTGATCATACATATAGCCCACTAATTGTAATGTTCTTATTTTTCTAGAAGTGTTTTCGGAAGAATTCTCTCTCTTAAGCATCAACATAATCAGCTATCATACTCACACTTCATTTTTCCTGGTCTCTAGTTTCCATTTCTTTGATGTCCTGGTAAAAACTTTCACAATGCACAATACGAAAATCACTAATAAGCAAACTTACTAATGGAGCAGAAAATAACTATATATTTTTTGTTGTCTTGATTATGTGAAAGTATGTGCACATGCGAATTTTGTCCACTCGAGCATAATTACTTTGGGAAATATTATTGATGATATAAAAGTCTGTTGTGGAAAGTGATAAAAAAGTGTGGATGAGAAATATCGATGATATAAAAGTCTGTTGTGAAAAGTGATAAAAAAGTGTGGATGAGAAATATCGATGATATAAATGTCTGTTGTGAAAAGTGATAAAAAAAGTGTGGATGGGAAATATCGATGAAATAAAAGTCTGTTGTGGAAAGTGATAAAAAAGTGTGGATGGGAAATATCGTTGATATAAAAGTCTGTTGTGGAAAGTGATAAAAAAGTGTGGAAATAAGCTTACGTTCTTGAATTCCTGAAAGAAATGGAAGGAAAATACAGAGTAATGGAAGGCGTTATCTGTTGGAGGGTATGTTCTTCATGGTCGCCATATTGAATCTCGATTGATTTTCTTAAATGGGAAAGGGGGGTCGTGTAATATGTCATTCTGGGCTTGAATTTCACGAGAAATACGTTTGTAAAGTAAGTTTTTTTCGTAAGTGTATTATTATGAGATATACGTGTATGTGGCTCTAGTATGGGGGTAATGATGCAACAACCTGAAAACATCCATTCGGTTTTGAAATAACGAAGGAAATGAAACTCAAATGCATACAAATTGTTCCTGGGAATAGCACCCTATCGATGTGGATTTGTTTTAATTTGGGTTTCCATTCTTCTGTTCTTTCAAAACGAAATGGGTGTTTTCAGACTATTGCATCATTACCCCATACTAGTGCCACATACTCTCTCAAAATAATACATTTACAGCAAAACTGACTTGAGAAGCGTATTTCTCGTAAAATTCTAGCCCAGAATGACATATTACGCGACTCCCTTTCCATTTAAGAAAATCAATCGATATTCAATATGGCGGACTTCCACGGTGCGTCCATGAAGAACATGACCTCCGACAGGTAGCGCCTTCCACTCAGTACCCATTACTGTATATTTGTCTTCCATTTCTTTCAGGAATTTAAGAGCACAAAGATATTAATACACCTTTTGATCACTTTTCACAGAATTTGAGTTTCATATCATCGAAATGTCCCAAAGTAATTCCAGTCGACTGGCCAACATTTTGCATACGCACACATTTTGTCATTCTAATCATGACAAGAATAATTCTGCCCTATCAGTATATTTATTTGCCTCTAAAAATACTTTGGTCAACTTTATTTTTATATGGGCCAGTCTAGTAAATTTGGACTTCGGACCGTCACGATTCGTCCCTTAGCTATTAAAATCCACACCTATGCCCCCTGCCGTGACTCGAACCCGGGACCTTTGAGCCGATGGCCTATCGAAGCAAACCGCTCGGCCACCCGTTTTGCCTCTAAGTTCTCGGGAAAATATTTGAGATGGAAAGGTAGGAACTTTAACACTCACACTCTAGCTCAAGATTGTGAAGTTGTTCAAAGATAGTTTTGACTACTGCACTAAACACGAAGTTCCGTGTAGGATGGATGAACACAGACTTATTTAGAATATGATGTCAAGGTTTCGCTGTTTTACTTATAAATAGCTTTTTGGACGGACTCATAACAACAACATGGGTATACAAACAGTAGAAAGAATAAGTCAGAAAACAAGTGCAAAAGGGCAAGGAAAAAACACTTATCAATGTATCGTTGACATTTTGATTTAAGTGAATGAATGTTGCCAGATACCGAGGTGGAATATATTATTACTTGCTGGGAGCGAAGTTACTGAAGGAGGGATAAGGATGCCTTGAATGCTCTTGTCTTGTAAGTGGAAATAGTGATGTAAAGTTCTTGATAAAAGAAAAGAATATCGAGCTTCGGCTTAACTAATCTTCTTTAACGATTTAACGAATCGTAGTTAACGAATTGAAGATAATTCAAAGCTCTTTAAAGTTCCTTAACGATTCGATTCTTCAATTATCCCCAAGATTAGTGAAACTCATTCCAAAACTTCTAAGAAAGAACAATTTCCTGTGAATTCCTGTGTGTTCAGCTAATTGTTTGATAGTAGTGTTTCAAGAAAAGATAGACAGGGTTTATTTAGTATGCTATGATCAGTAAGTGACGATTCTAGAAATGATGTAACATGATTTCTTACCCTGTCTGCCAATTTTTTTATACTGGTTTGGAATAAAATCCATGAGGATTCTATGGTGTAATTTTCATTGTGTAGGTGTTTGGAGGGGGTTAGAAATTTTTCAAAAGCCCTAATTCTTCGTCTAGCCCAAGTACGTTCAGGGTATCCAAAATTCTCAGACTTTTCCCAGTTTTCCAGATTGTTGTGTACACATTTATTAAAGGAAAAGATAGAAGGATCAGCTTAAAATTCCACACGCAGCACGGTAAACGTATCAAATAGTTTTGGTTAGATTAAAAGCAACGGAGTAGCCGATGAAATAGTTTGAAAACCAATATCTATAAGCATATGCAACACCCTCGTCTGCTCCGCTACATGGGCAGGAACATCCACAAATTGGGCAAAATTCGTAGCAATCCTATAATTCCCCAACCTTCTCAGGTTTTTCCGACCGCCTGACTTTTTAAATGCACGTCACTT
Source organism: Lepisma saccharinum (assembly GCA_022664845.1). Taxonomy (NCBI): domain Eukaryota; kingdom Metazoa; phylum Arthropoda; class Insecta; order Zygentoma; family Lepismatidae; genus Lepisma; species Lepisma saccharinum. The sequence continues at coordinate 4,684 of JAGDQP010019482.1, forward strand.
CATAAACCCCTGACCTAATATAGTGACTTTTTACAGTGTAGTACCCTTTGTATTGGGCGAGAAGTTTTTTGATATGTGGGAGAAGTAAATGCTTGAGTAAAGTAAGACTGTATTTTCTGAGCTCTCCACAAAGATATCGAAAAGCCGTCCACCGAATACAAAGAATATTTACACTATTAAAGGACAATTTCCAGGGGGTTACGAACCTACATCGGCCAGACCAAGCATAAGCTGCACACCAGAATTAAGGAATATCAAATAAATGTAAAATCTTTGCAATCCCGTATCCAGTCTGTCCGAACACCTACACAATTAAAATCACAGGATACCATCTTTTTTTTTTTTTTTTTTTTTTCACTTTATTGGAAGTCAGTACAAATGTTGAAGGACAGGTTAACGAATCATGTAGCATTACCTCTAGACACTCATCACTTACTGATCGTTGCATATTCAATAAAGCCTGACTAACTTTCCTCGAAATAATACTACAAATAATAATAATAATAATAATAAAATCTTTTTACATACATACTTTTCTTAAACAATTCGTACTAAAAAGTAACAAAAAAAAATAGTTTTGTTTATGCATGACTAAAAAGAAATGCGTGCGGCGCTCTCTCAAATACAGTCACTTTATAAATTGTTGAATTGGGCGCGCCCCATGCCTTTCTTTTTACTCATGTATAAGCAAAATTAATTTTGACTTTCTACTACGAATTAATTGTTAAGTTTTTATTATTATATTTTTTTTCGAGTTATTTCGGTGTTCGGATACTTTTTCTCAAGCTAATGTTTCGTGATCCAAATCCCAAAGTGTTCTGCAACAAGGTCGAAAGACAGATCGTTGTACGCTAGTATTTATTTTAGGACAAAGAAGTCCAATTACTTTTAAAAATATATGAATGTATGAAAGTAACAATGAAATATTGTATTGTCAACCGAATACGTTCGCTGTGCAAAATTTCATCATTGTATGACGCCGGGAAATTTAACGTTCATTTATTTACTTATTTACCTTCTACGGAGAATTAATTCTCCAATTACTGAAGGTATACACTAATATCAGGTCTGTTATAATTATAATATACAAAAGAAAAAAGAAACAAGATTGAGGTCACCACGAACCACTGTAAACTAAAGAAAAAAAATTAATAATATTGGCACATAGGAAATAAAATCCATTATCTTCGACATTACAAAAAACAGCATACAACACACATATATTTCACCTTAAAAAGTTCTCCAATAAATATATCCTATTACGTTGCAAGGCCTCCTTACCCCACCATTTGGTAACCTTGCTCCGACTAAGTAATAATACATCTCATCTTGGTATCTGGCAAAACATTGATAAATGTCAATGATACAGTGAGAAGTGCTTTTTTTTTCTTTTGCTTTTCGACTTCTTTTTTTAACCTATTCTACCCACTATTTTTCTAAGTTATCTTGTCTATGAAAATGCTGTTTATCTTCAAACAGCGAAACGTTGTCACCATACTGTTAATAAGTCTGCTCGTACTCCACGGGACTTCGTATTCATCACTGTAAGTTCAGGGCTGAGGAGTCGGTAGTCAGAAGCTTCGACTCCGACTCCTGACTTTTTAATACCACCGACTCCGACCCCTTTAAATTTGTAATATATACTTCCTTACATTAACTGATACACGCAACGTACAAGGCTTTTAATCCCTGTCAAGGAGAATCATCAGGCTATTTTTAGAACCTTGCAAAGCACATATTAAGCTTGTTATTTAAAACTTCATATTGGCGTACAAAATGGTGGAACATATTACTAAACATAGCACCTCGTGTCTAGAAATAGTATAATAATCGACGCATGATTATTATAATGTAAATAATCGACACTGCATCTGGACGATTATTATAATGTAAATTAAAATATCATTTAAAGTAAGGTACAGCACGTGTTAGCCATTTTACACTCGGAAATAAGAGAAAAATAAAAAACAAATACTATAACGTGAACAAAAACAAAGAAAAATCGATCATAAAGGTAGTTTTGTGAAGGTAGAAGTCAGAAGGGTTAGTCCGTGAGTGATAAAGGTATGGAAAATCTGATTAAAAATTATTTCTTTTCTGAAGTTAATCTTGGAGTGTTGATGTAGAAGTAGTTGTTATACCTGTTATTAGCTCGCGGAACATGTAATTTAAACAAGGGGAGAATATTATTTGTGAGGACATTACAATTCATAATTCTTAGGGTAGCTAATGCTGGTGCATGATTTCTTCGGATTGATCCCGGCTCTTACCGTGTGTGTGTGCTTTGTGGTGGACAAGAACCGCCTGTATTTGTTTAGGTTTTCTCTCGTTTCCTCCCACTTTCTTCATTCCACCAATTCTCTCATTATCTTCCATTCGGCCTGAGCCAAAGTTGCCTAAAAGCCTTAAAATAAAATTCAAATTTATAACTTTTAAAGACTCTTAAGGTTCGAAAGTTTACGGCGGATATAATTTAGCTGAAGTTTGGAAAGAATGTCAGTTTTAAATAGAGATTAATATAACCTAAAATGATAAACTCAGTATTTTAGAAATTAGAAATATATCGGCCTAATTGTATTTTTATTTTCCACAATAAGTCAACAACTAACCGTTACCAGTATACAACTGCCTCGCGACAGGTCTTCATAGATGCACTTAAGCAAGGATTAACTCAGAATCCAGCGAGAACTCCTACAAAGTCATAATCCAAAGGAAAATTTTAATTTTTAACGAATTTTGTTACAATTTCCATTTAGCAGGAGTCGGTATGTTTTTGACGACTCCGACTCCAGCAAAGCAATAATTGCTTCCGACTCCGACTCCACAGTCCTGAGTATAACAGGTAAAATTTGAATAGACAGGAAAGGAATTGTACTTACGTTGTATTGTATCCTAAGGGAATTCACGAGCATAATTTCACACTTAACAAAGATAATTAACTAAATATTTCGTCTTTTAAGACATCATCAATAAACAGAAGAAAAATAGTACACTGAACACACGAGTGGACAATAGAAAGAGACTGAAAAACAAAATGGCGGACGTCCACACCAAAAACAGTTGACGACATTCTGAGTGTGCGCAAGTACTGATGGGAGGTGGGATTTGGTAAGAGTATTGTGAGTTGAAAATTGAGCTGGATACAATGAATAATAATGATAAGAAAAACAGGGAGTGAGTAAAGGAAACGCAGTCGGATTCAGTATAGTAAATGCAGTCAGAAGAAGCGGTGCTCAGTACAGGAAACGTAGTCAGGAAAAGTGGGATAAAGTATAGAAAGCGGAATACAGTATAGCAAACAGTCAGAAAAATGGAGATTTGGTATAGAAAACGTAGTTAAGAGAAAGTGGGTTCCAGTATAGGAAACACAATGAAAAGTGAGTAGGTTGCCGAGTCAAGTCAATCAGAAGAAGTGGGAGTCAATATAGGAAATATTCAGGGAAGAAAAAACGGGAATATATTAAAAGCTGACATAGAAAACAAACGAAATAGGCTGGAAGTCAATGGATAGGGGTGGAGGAGGAGTGTGGAACTGTGGATGTTGACGTAGGAACACTGTAGGTTTAGACCAGGTTTTAGTTTTACTCTCAAGCCTTGAATGAAAGCTTCTTCGCAGAGAAATCGCGTTTTCAATTTAGTTTCGACAATTTCTATATAATTGGGGTCTTTATGTTTGCTTAAGAATTTTTTTACCACTATTTTTAGGCTGTTCCAAGCGTTTTTCTGTAAATCACTCAGAAAGTCACAACAATTTCGAAAGCATTATCTAATATTAACATTAATCTATATAATTGAGGGTCTACTGTAATTCCAGATTTACGTTTTTCATAACTGTATGAAACAAATGCATTAGGTAAATATAACAAAATACTTTCGAAGTTCTCACAAATTGCTTCATAAAACCTAGTGTAATGTGTAAGTGTGGCAACAAACTTAAGATAAGATCAATTGATGATTCTTAAATAAAGATCTTCACTCCAGATGCAAATGTTTATCTACCGAGGAGTGAAAATGTTGGAAGAAAAATAGATGTCTGTTTCTGTTGAACCAAGAAAAAGATCTTTTCCTTTCAACTCCTATACGAACTGTGATAATGGATATTACCCATAAATCAACTCACAACTAGTGCAAGAAGCATATTTTTTTTTCACGCTCGAAAATAAACAACTGTAGACAAACAAGTGAAAATCGCACATGACAAAATCATAAAAACACAATCTTACTTGATTTTCTAACCTATGTCTGTGAGTTGCATAATGAATTTTTTAGTACGTATAAAGAAAAACAAACAAACAAAAAACTAACCCGACTTTTCTAACCTAACCTCAAAATGCGTATAGATATGACTTTTCTAACATATTTCGCTGAAGCAGCGCATTTTTCGAAAGCATAAAGGAAGGAAATATAATTTTTACTTAAATAAATATAGTTGCTGTGGTCGGGTTTCGATCCAGGATCCACTAGCACACTGGTCTGATGCTTTTTACCCACTTGACCACGAAGGGCAGATGCTGCTCAAAGCTTTCGGAGTGATATTTATAGCTTCAACAGTCTGTTTACAGTTATCTATTTCCGGGCGTGGAAAAATATTATGCGTGCAAAACATACCTTAAGAGATCTCCTTCTTGAGATGAAAGATTCCAATCACTGATATCGGAATGTTCAACTTTATCTTTCAGAAGCTCATCCAGTCTCGTTCTGAACACCTATGAACAAAAGAAGATACTCCCAGTTACAAATCACAATTCAACATCATTATTTTCATTGACATTTTTGGCAGACAAAGAATATCCTGCTACTAAGCATAACGAAATTCATTTATTTTATGCCAACATTAATTTTTATTGTATTTATTTTACTTCATCCTGTAAAACTAACCCACTTAAATTGTAATTATTATTTTCATGTTTTATTATATACAACAAAACGTTTTTGAGTTTTTTGTGAAATGTATTTTTGAAATAAATAAATAAATAAATACAAGCTATGAGTATGGACCCTATACACAAAATTCCTGGCAAATACAATTTGAATCGATATTAAAGAGTGAAAATTATGTGACTGGACCGGGGATCGAACCCGGGACCTTTGGGAACCCGGTCCAGTCATATAATCAAAGGTCCCGGGTTCGATCCCCGGTCCAGTCACATAATCAAAGGTCCCGGGTTCGATCCTCGGTCCAGTCACATAATCAAAGGTCCTGGGTTCGATCCCCGGTCAGTCACATAATTTTCACTCTTTAATATCAATTGTATCTGTACCTACAGAGGCTTGATGTACAGAAAAAATCGGAAGTTGCCTCCATTTCAACTTTGGAAACCATCTGAATCCTCCCACACCTTTTCCTAGCTGTTACACAGTTACGAAGTAAAGGTAAAACTATCCCCTGTGCGATACGCACGCGCCGTGAACAGCGCATGGGGGATGTGGAGGTAGCGCTCCACATTTTCTCTAAGTGAGGTGGGGTGGTCAAGTCCCACGCTCGACCGCCTTTACCTTCCCAAGGTGCCCAGGAGTATCAAGGACACTCTGGTACTCAATTTGATAGGAGGCTGAGTGCACCTCAGAGCGCCAGGCATGGGAACAATGCGAGAAAAGTCTCCAGTGTCGTGGCTGGGATTTGAACCCAGGCCGACCGATTCGTAGTCAGACGCGCTACCATTTGAGCCACGGCAACTCATTAGTTACAAAGTAGTTAAGGGAAAAAAAAATATTTAGAAAGTAAAGAATATATTAACTAAAATTAACAGGTTGACTGGTTTGAATAACTTTTGCCAAAATTTTATTTTTTTCCCTTGTTTTCGCTTGCGAACTTTGCAACCTAGGAACTTCTTTGCTCTACTAGTAAATGATTTTGCTATAAATAGCGAATAACTATCGCGAACTGATTAAATAGAATATGTCGCCCTTCTTCGTTGTCGCGCACAAAAAAAAGTCGCTGATGTTATAAAAAGGAAGTATGGAAATGAAAGAAAAAACGATGTGTGGTTACCTAAATTTCGTCCTCGACCCCCTGATAACAGCAAACACTAGAAAAAAAAAACCGGATAATTCAGAAGCATCATGCCTGTACACTTCCCTAGCAGTGAACTTTTTTTTTTAAGTCATTACATTTCTTCTACGTACAAGCATGTTGCCTGTCATAACAAAACGTTTACGTAGCATGACACATAAATGTTCTAAGGGACAGACAATACAATGTGCAATGTGTATTTGAATATCATTCAGGATTTGGAAGCACTGGATGTGATTCTATGGAGTAATATAAAACTCCACTACACAATCAACTGAGGCATTCATCAAGTCTCTAGCATTCATCAAACACTGATAATCAGATTGCAAACAGATTTAAATGAACGCAATTAAATAGCAGTGACGTCATTATTGGCTTACCCCTTCTATGGTTGGACCACTACATTTACTGAACTGTTAAAAAAATACAATGAGACAGTTATGTGTATCTACCAGGGGCGTCATTTCCGGGAGCAACTACTCCCAATGCAAATCGAAATAATATAACTACGAATTATTTAAATTTTCAGGTTTGGCCTTCCTATAAAGTCCGGAATTAATTCAGAAATTTTATTTTGCATGAGCTATGAAAATTATCCCTGTCGTGTCACCTTACAAACAGTCTATGTGGAACCCATGTGTGACGCGACACTATCTACACGATAATTTTAACCTTTGCCACGCATGTCCCACCATGTCCTTTGTGACTTCGTACTATGTTCAGTTCTCCCCCTCAGTTCCATAACATCACTTGGACGATGAGGGACCAGATTCTGTACATATCCCCATAAAAAAAGATCTATTGAACTCTTTTTTTCCATCAAAATGTAACACACGAAACAGGTTTTCAGCTACAGAAAGTGTCATATCGAATTTACCACCATCTAGCGGCCAGAAATGAACTACATGGAACACCTGCAATACGAAAAAACCCTACGACTTTACTCTTTCAACTAGTGTACTATGTCAATTAGGTAAGTTAATAGTTTCATTACAATAATTTTTTGAAAGTGTTACCGGACTTTAGGTACACCCTATATATAAACCTTCCCCCAACCCTTCAAGAATTTTCTGAAATACGCTACTGGTATCGATCTAATATAACCTACCTGTTAAGGTTAATATAAAGCAATGATCTCCAACAAAAGATGGCAGCACTATCTCTGTATATGCTTAATGTATTTTTATCGTTGCACGAAATTCCAAAGCTGCTCCTACAAATTCAAGCCTAGGGAGTTCTAACTTTCAGGGAAGAAAGTTCATAACCAATTCAAGAGTTCGATCAATGCCGATTTTTAATTGTATTTTGTGTTCGTTATTGAAAGAGCTTCACTGTTATAGATTTTTTTATATTCACAACAACAATGAAGAAAAAAAAATCGACATTGATCGAACTCTTGAATCGGTTATGAACTTTCTTCCCTGAAAGTTAGAACTCCCTAGGCTTGAATTTGTAGGAGCAGCTTTGGAATTTCGTGCAATGTTAAAAATCCATTAGACATATACGGAGATAGTGCTGTCATCTTTTGTTGGAGATCGTTGCTTTACATTAACCTTAAGTATCACAACAACCTAAAGACACGAGTCGCCGAACAACATTAACAGTTTCAGTTCGTCACCAAGGAATTTGACAATCTAGAATAATTTCAAAGCCACTGTTTTAATATCTTATCTGCCATCCATCAACTTTCAGTGTGGTTTGCTCTATGTTTGAATATATTTAGTCAAAGCTTAGGCAGTCCATAGGCTGCAATAGAAAAAGCCTTTAGTACGTACATCTCCCGCGATTAATCTAGATTATTCCAGAAATATCGAAAAAATACATACCTGTACAGCAACTGCGACTTTCTCTTCACAACTGACGCTGACGAAGTCATCCACTTTTATATCACATCGCCCACCGTCGCTCTGCGTAACGTTGAACGAATTCCCAAACAGTAACAGAACAACGGGAGAAACGACCGTAGTGTCATAGAGTTTACAATCTCCCTTCTCCATTTTCAGTTTTTCATAATACATGACATAATTTTCTTTAAGTGCTACTCCCTCGTTGACAGATTTCGGATGTATTTTTACATCGCCATCTTCCGTCGAAAGTGTCATTTGCTCCATGTTGACATGGAGTATTCTAATCCTGAAAAAAGTATTGAAAACCAAGGTTTAAATACGACAATAATACAATTAATCCGTGCGACAAAACGTGTCATTTTCTTACCTGTTATTATGTATCTATTTCTCTCATATATTATACACACACTAGTAAATCAAATCATGATATATTTGGCGGCTCTAAGTGATTGCATCCTCGAATGATAGCAAAAATGAAGAAAGGTTTATGGCTAGTAAAATTTATAAAAGAATAGGACGAATGTAGCTGGACTACGACGTCACTACGGTGATCGCATTTGTATGAAGATGAACCAAAATCGTTTGACAGAATGTAACGAATAAATGAAGTGTTATACAGCGTCTTTATAAACTACACTGACAAACTTCGGGATGTGATTCTTAATATCAAAACAAGACGAAAGTTCCTCTTGACGAATTTGTCCATGACAAACAAGTGTTTTATTTAATAATAGCTGATTTGCCAGTCCGTTGGTGCGGGGTGAATAAAATATCGCTTTCCTGTGGCGGGCTCCGCCCGCATAGGGAAGTAAGTTTTGCCCCATTTATTGTAACCTACTCGTGATACCTTCACACCAAATTTCGTTTTTCTAGTTTCAGTGGTTTGGAAAATGCGTTTTGAAGCGGCCATTTTGGATTAAGATGGCGACTTTTTTTTTTAACGTTTTCTTACATTATCGAGACCTACTTGTGACGGTACACCTTCAAAACAAATTTCATTCCTCTAGCTCAAACGGCGTGGAATTTTTTTTTGGGGGGGCGGCCATTTTGAATCCAAGATAGCGACTTTTTCAAAAAGTTGTAATATTTTCTTCGACTACTCTTGATAATACACCTTGATGACAAATTTAGTATCTCTAGCTCAAACGGTGTGGAAAATGGTTTTTGGGCGGCCATTTTGAATCCAAGATTGTGATTGATATAATAACTTCCCACGCAAGTCCAATATCTGATCATGTGCGAAAAATCATTCCAATCGGTCACGCCGCTTTGGCGTAATGATAGCACAAACACAAAGACACTTTCATTTCTATATACCGGTACCTACGCAGATTGGAACCAACATTTATCAATTCCTCCTGTATCAAGAGCTAATTTTGGTTTAAGCTTATAAACATACGCACTTTCGAATGTTTCTTTCGATCGATGAATTAGATTTTTGTACAATGGAAATATCAGGGGGGGAATAAGTCTGAGTTGCTTCGATACAGTCATGCTGTACGTTGAGTTACCCACATAGCAGAGTACGTCCCTGGGACGTCCCATTTAGATCCCATTACCGCCAGAATGGTCCTGCTCCCATAGCGATGTCCTAAGGACGTCCGTGGGATAACTCTGTGGGCAATACAAACAGTTCATCCCGTATGGAGGTCCCCTGGATGTCCCCCGGAAAGCCGTGCGGGATTACCTACCTGGAATTTCTATAAATTAAATCGACCTTACTATTATTATTATTTAATTAATTATAACTATACGAAGGATTAATTATAACTATACGTCCCATGGATGTAAACGGGACTTAAACAGGACGTCCTTAGGAGATCCGTCAGATATCCCTGGGACGTCATTTTGCTATGTGGGTATAGTGTCACCCACCATTCACAAAACTTTTCTTATGAACCTACCATTATAGATGATATTCTACCAATCGGACAATTTTCAGAAGCTCGAAATAAACACTTTCCGTTTATTTAGACAGAATTTCTCAACAAAATTTTCTAGAGACATGAACATAATCAACCGACTCCTAATTAGCTCCTTTCCTCTGCTCATACGTATAAAACCCACTCCGAAGAAGAAATCTAAACCAATTTTGTGCAAACCATTGATATACTTCTTCCCAACGACCCCCATCCCCAAAAGGAAAGCAACTTCAATTAATGGTGTAAGTGATGTTGAACCTGAAGAAGGCCTTTCAGAAGAAGTCTGATCTGTCATCAGAATAAAAATGATGAAATGCTGTACACCAATTAATAACAGAAGTGGAGTTTTTAAACTAATGGAAGATATAAAGTGATAAAAGTTATATAAACTAATGGAAGTATAAGCTATAAATTAAAGGAAGTCAAAGTTATGAGACAATGGAAGTGGTAATAAAAAGTTATAAGTTAATGGAAGTGGAAGTTATAAGCTAATACAAACAATGGTGGAAGTTATAAACGGATGGAACTGTAAACTGTTGGATACAATACAGTATATATTATAATTATTAACTATATTTAATAAATGGTTGCTTCTATCGCCGCATTTAACTTAGCAATTTGAAATACTTAGCATTTTTGTGAAGTTTCATTTGCATTTAAGAATTCCTTGTAAAATTTCTGATTTCTGTACTTGGGTTATGATAGCATTAAGGATATTACAATACAATATCAAAACACACATTTTCGTATTTTTGGAAAACAAATTTCAAATTTCAAAATCACTGTCAAAATGTTGATTGTTGCATGTTTTATAGCGTTCATTTGATGTTAGATTTAGTGTGCGTGTGTGCAGTGACGAATCCAGGAGGAGCGAGGGGAAATTGCCCGGAAATTTACAGTTCTCCCCCACGGCACTACGTTTTTACGCATAGATCCTAGAAAAAAAAAACTTTTTTTTTTTAAGTGAAGTCCACTTCCTATCCACAAACACTTCCTCGTGTGTGAAAGTGCCTGAATTCAAGACTGCATGTATGCATCTCTATATGTTTAACAAGAGATTAAGTCTGTTTCAGTGTTGAATTCGGACGCTTGCATCCAAGAAAGAATTCGTACTCATTACAGAAATATTTTCATTTTCAAGAAAAATCCTATTTAATTTTTCTAAGACTTATACTTACTTGAATCTTTGGGTAACTCAATGTCTCCCGGAAAGAAGTGAGGGGGGGGATATCTCGGTGCAATTTCCCCACCGATTCATGCCCTGGATTCACCACTGGAATGTAGTGGCGCCAACTTTTGAAAAAAAAAAAAAAAACATTGGGTGGGCTCAAAGATTTAGGGCCGAAAAAAGTAGAGACATGGACTCAAGGAAAAGGACAGTTCCGACTAAATTGGAACGTCTGGACACCTTAGTTTCAAGAAGTCTTTTAAGGGAACGTAAAAAAAGGACACGCTTTAGGGTTTGTATTCATGTATTAAGCCTACAGTGTGTAGTAAACTGTGTTCATAACATGTTTTTAATTAAGCAATCTACGATGTATCTCGTTCAAAATTAATAATAATAATACATGACAAATTATTGGGTGGGCTCAGGTCCCAGAGGTCCATATACTCGTAACTTGGTGCCACTGCTGGTATGTTTATACGATTGAGTGTATGTACTCACAAATACTAAATGATTAGTGGGATTGTTACAACTATATTTACACAATGACGGGAGTTATACACGTACTGCATACACGTTGATAGAATTGACAAATCCAGACGAAAACATCACTTCAGTGTGTGACGAATAACTCCTACCTGGATGTTAAATAAGAAGAAACATTTTAGGTACGTCATTACTTTTTTTTATTATTTTATTTTAATAATTTAAACTTACGGGCGTGTTCGAACTACTGCAACGTTTGGATAAAGTCCAGCACATATTATCGCTCTAACAAGAGCAGTGTTTGAAGAATTTATATTACTTTCTCCATAGCTGGGATCGTAGCTCTTTAGAAGGTTCAGTTTGAACAAATGTTCACAAATATCCCGCTTTATCAACCTGAAATCAAAGTATAGATTGAAAAGATTAGTTAGTAAGTATATACACTGTAACAGACATCTTCCAAAATAACATAATAAACCAAACCTGTTCCTTGCGTAATATACAATAAAACAGTGAATTCACGAGAAAAAAATCATAACATGGAATTTGACTTATAGGTAAACCTTACGATTTTTGAGAGAGAGAGAAAAAAAATCGAATTCTACATTTCCTCGTCGAGTTCATCCCCCCCCCCCCCCCCATTCACACACAAGCAGAAAAAAAAAACTTTGTATTTTGGGGCCATTTCAGTATCTATAAACTTCAACCCGGCACGATGCCATTCGCTGTTGTTTTAAAATCCACAAACATGCATGCCCCAGCCGGGATTCGAACCCAGAACTTTGAAAATGCTGGCCTGGCGCGTTACATCGCACGACTACCAAGGTTGGCACGCACAACATGAAGGTCACAGCTTCCAAGATCTAACAAATTATAATTATCTGCGTTCTTTTAATTCCTTTTTTTTAAATCTGATAAAAGCTTCTAATTAACAGGTCTATCCATTAACGGGCTTTAGTATATCAATTTCACTGAAGCTTATTATAAATGACTACAGATTTGATGCTATTGTATATATATACAAGATCCCCAAGAAAAATTCGTCGGGCCACCGGAGGCCCGCCGAATTTTTCTCATGGGGATGGTAAAAATAAAGGTAGAAACAAAGGAACTTACATTACAAAATACAAAGAAGGCGTACACGAATATCACAAACACAGACACAGAAAAAAAGCGGTACCGTTTCGCAGAAGCGTATTCACAAGATAGGAGAAAAACTGGACTGGTGCTAAGGAGTCGCCACGCTACCTACTGATGCTGGGTAACAGAGTAGCTAGGTTATGGAAGCGGGGAAGTGACTAAAGGGTTTGGAGAAAACACCCAACGAAGAAGAAAGTGCGGAAGTTACTAGGAGTAGGTGAGAGGCTTCTTAAAGGAATAAGATGGTAAAGGATCAGAGGGGAGGGAAAAAAATCAAAGTGAAAATAGAGACGGAAGGAGATAATGGAAGAAGGAAGCACCCAACAAAAGAAAGAAGAAACATCTGCGCTGCATAGATTTAAATGCAGTTAAGTCCAGATTCATGATTGGCGGAGAGGATAGAAATGTCCGTCTCCTCCCATCTCTTCCCAAATGTGGCGGATGAGTCAGGGTTCAGAATTTTCAGGATATTGACTAGGAAGGCTTTGTCAATTGTGTAGCCGTGATATGATATGGGGAGGTGCGGAAGTTGTGATTTGAAGGAGTAGCGAAGGTTGTTGATGCGGATTGATATGCAACTCCGGAGTGTCAGAAAGAGTCCGTCTTGTAAGGGACGGGATGTTCGAAGGTCAGACTGGGGCAAAAAATGGGAGATGTTCTGCATCGGAGTCTATTGCACTTGCCAGGTTTAGTGGGAGGAGAAGGCTATTGTGGTACTGAGTGCCCGGGGCATGGAAAAACACCATTAGTATCCCCATTCCAAAATAGAAAATGTCCATTTAAGAACGTTGTGGTACTTTGTTTAAAAAATATAAACAAAACAATTTGGAGTATAAAACAAATTTATCTACATAAACAAAACAGTGTGAAGCAAATTTGATAAAAACTTGTCTGCAATCTGCAACAAGTTGCTCGTAACATAACACCACAACTCACCGTATCATGTTAAGTGTGAAGTCAGAAACAAAGTTCTTCTTGCAAAACCTTTTGGTTGCTTCCTCTCCATTCTCGAAGGCTTGTTCCCATCCCATCACAACTTTGGCTATGGTCAAATGATCACTCTGTGACTCTGGCATTAACTCATTCTTTGCTTTTTCCGCCTTCTTTCTCTCCTCTTTATCCTTAAAATAAATAAGATCATTAAAATATCGTAACAAACAAAACACAATAATAAAGCTATAGAATAAAAATTTGTCCCGTTCCTTTCCTTCGTCAGTTAAGTTATTCACTTTCCATCTTAAGATGTACATATATATGCAGACAGGCAATCATTAATTATCCTATATATTGGTCACATACACAAAAACTCATAACTTAAGAATCTAATATAGAGAAAACTAACAACTGACAAACATGTTAACTTATATGTATCGGCCACACAGATAGCTATGGCTTAAGCTCATCACATGTCTGAGACATGGCATCTCTCGGCGAACGGGACAGAGAGGATTATGGCAAGGGCTTTGTGTAGCCACCATCTGAATTCGAATTTTATTTTAAGGCCTTTTAGGCATCTGAGGCTAAGGCCGGTGTAGGTAAGGGAGAGAACATTGGAAGGTACACGGCAAGGTCTTATTTTGCAGGTACCTTCCAGGCATTTATCTGGTGTGAGTGAGGAAAAACCCTGAAAAACCTCAGTCAGGATGGTCGGCCACTGGGCAGGATCCCAGGACCTCCCGAATGCTAAGCCAACGTTTATCACGACCGCTGAGTGAAACTGAGGGAAATCCTGGAAACCAAATGTCAGTGTGGACGATAGTAGGCTTCGAACATGCATGTCTTCCCGGTGCTGATCCGGAGTCCACGAGAATGACTATTGCAGATAGCAAAGAAACATCACACTTTTAACAAATGGTGACAGAAAACGAAAAAAGTCTTCAGGAAAGTTGTCATGACAAATATGAAAGTTTGCACCAAAGTTTCTAGTTACTAACTGGCAAATGTGCATTGGAAATTTGCCACGCAGTATTGTTGGCAACTTTCCAAAAATACATTCTGCATGCTTCAACAAGACCTGTATTCATTTTTTTGTAATTAAACAGTCTGCACTAAGTCTCGCCTGCGCATTTTCCATTTTTTGAAACTTCTGAAAACACGAAATATTAAATTTTTGAAAAGTAGGCAAGATAGTGCTTATGGAACTCTACGAAAACAGTAAGAAGTGTTTAAAATTGATTTTTAGCTTAGATATTTCACTGTCAGTAAATTATGACACCATAGGCTGGGCAGTCAAATAACTCAGAGATAAGAATGGAATGTTGATTTTCCTTACATTAGCTATGGCACTTACGCAAGATGATTGAATTATATTCAAACTTCACAAGAAATCCGTTTAGGTCGAGACAAGTAGCGAAGAATATGGGGAAGAGGGGCTTACTTAAGTTGTCATCCCGGCAGTCGCTTGGTGAAACTGAGATAAACCCTGGAAAACCTTAGCATGGTTGTCAATGGGGTTTCAAAACCGCGTGCCTACCCACTGGTTATTCGAGGTACGTGGACTACAAGGTCTGAGTATTTCAATTTAGAATAAACACGCTATTCTTGCCAGACAATAAAATTACTCATCAATTCAAATAAATCCCTCCCAATACAGAACTGCCAACGGAACATTGTAGTCAGGGTGGTATTTACGTACAAAATTTGGACTGGAGGGTGGGAGGGGGAATAAGGAGCAGTGTTTTTTCTCATCCGTTATGCTGTACTTAAAAAAAGGGTACGTAGCTACTATATCTGGAGTCTAAATGCTGTACTATAACACATTTAATAATCACAAGCTTTCAGGTCATAACAAAACAGTTATATTTTATTTGGTATGGAGTTTCAATCAACTATGATGATGATGATAATGATTTGTTTGTTTCTCAATCAATCGTATGATATTTATTTTACACATTTATGAACTTTTGTGGATTGTTTAAAGTGAAAACAATGTGCGAAATTAAAAAAAAAAAGATCAGACAATAATGGCTATAAAGTATGAACTCAAAGAAATAAGTCTTGATATAAAATAAACAACACACAGCAAACTGCATCGAGAGATGGCAATACTTCTTTCTGTATGAAAAAAAAAAAAAAAATCACAGAAGACGAAGAATTATGTATTTAGGAAATTAAAGTTAATCCTAAGTCGTTATAT
Source organism: Lepisma saccharinum (assembly GCA_022664845.1). Lineage (NCBI taxonomy): Eukaryota > Metazoa > Arthropoda > Insecta > Zygentoma > Lepismatidae > Lepisma > Lepisma saccharinum. The sequence goes on from JAGDQP010019482.1 coordinate 20,393, forward strand.
GTTTAAAGAAAGATTCCGAATCAATACTAAAAACTTTCAACTTTTGTAAAACGAAAACTGTTAACAACATATATTCTATGTAGATTCACATATAAAGGATGTATCAGATTTTCAGCAAATAATTACCTTATTTCATTAAGACTTCACACGCGCGGTGCAAGCTGAAATACTCTTCTACGAAAAGAAATGACCAAGTGTCACTCCCTTAGGTAATAAATCCTCAGAAATTAGGAGCCCCTTGGCCACCCACAGAAGGTTTAACTATATACTAAACTGCTACTACTTTCACTACTGCTTGCTGCCTATTACTACTGACGTCACGGGACATTGCAATAAATAAATATAAAATAAACAGAACCCCCCCCCCCCGGGCAATAATTTTTTTCACCCAGCGCCGGTGATGCAATGGTGCAGTTCACTCCCTTCCCTTTCATCCAAGCAAATATCACCCAGATTGTCGTGCAAGTAACGGAGATCGTCATCCTACTTCTAAGTAAGTTGTACGATACGAAAAAAAACTTACCACTGGCACTACAAATGGCTCTTTGAACCCCATTGTAGCTGCAACAGAGCATACTGGGTCCACACAGCTGAATATTGCAGATAACAACACCATCTTTGCGGCCTGGGGATCCAAAGGCAATTTTGCAAGATACTGACCCAAAGGTGTTAGATTCTCTTCGGCGTCTAAGGCATTCAACATCTGAAGCAACTGGTACATAAAGAAATATATCGCGAATTACTACATATGAAATAGCAGAGTTCGTATAACGGCTTTTAAAATTACCAAATTAATTTCTAATACTAACCATATTTCATTCGTTGAGCATATCCTATTGTGTGAAATTAATTAAAACTCTGTTGAAAGGCAGTAAGGTACAATAGTTAAGAGAAAAAACAGCAATTAGGTTTTAAGTTAATACACAGATCATACAAAACAACTTCTAGTTTGCAGAAAACAATTATTTGTTACTTTCCAACTATGATATTCTCCATACGAAAGCTTTGCTTTTATATACCAAAGGTAAAATAAAATAATGGCTGAGCAAAGCACTACAATTTATTTTTGAAAATTTTAAATTTTTAAAAATAAATTGTAGTGCTTTGCTCAGCCATTATTTTATTTTATTTTACCCTTGTTACTTTCCATTCAAGTCACTGATGTTTCCATGTACCCATTTCTTGCACCTTTCACATAGTATACACTCTCCTACTGCGAACACAAATAGTTTATTAATTAATTCCTTCTATGAGATCATACCACTAGAAAACATTACCTGGGTCTTCGCCTTCTTAGATCTTGGGTTAAATGTTTCATTAATTAATTTAAACCCAATTATTTTAGTTAAAATTAAATTAATTTAAATACAAATTTAATCTCTTAGTTTCTGCAATAAATTTTCATATTAATTTAGCGTTACATCTTCTTCAAAGATGTCATTACAACGAGATCTGCACACGTGATCTCCCATTGGAAACCAACACGTATTTTGTTTTATTATTATGATCTAGTTTATAAGTGGTAAGGATAAATTCATAACCAGAAAGATCCTCAACATGGTGAACCAAGCTGATGCCCTCTTGCAAACAATTACACCTCGAGCGCATACATCTCCACTGTGATATCACCCAGCACCAATACTGCTCCATTCCTACACCAGATGGTCAACCAACCCAAACCGTAATCAACACAAAAGCCCTTGAAGTGCTGAGCAAGATGCCAGACTTAATGGTTCTCCCAGCCAACAAAAGAGTCCACCACAGCAGTTTTGGACAAAGCTTGCTACCTCTGAGAGGCTTAGCAACAACTCACCTTACTCCAGCATCTACATACTTACCACCACAGACCTATCCTACATCCAACAGAAACTGAATTTATTTTTAAGACCTTTAGGCAACTTTGGCTCAGACCGGATGGATGATGATGGGATGAATTGGTGGAATGAAGAAAATGGGAGTATCCCGAGAAAACCCACACGCATACGATGTTTGTCCACCACCAAGCCCACATGGCATGAGCAGGGATCGAAACGACGACCCGTAGCGCCAGAGGTGAGTGCTCTACCAATTGAGTCACCACGGTCCGTCCACCAACAGAGAATCTTTGAATTTATGGCCATTACCATTCCTCGCGAAGGCATATCTGAAATTTCTATATTATAGTAAACTCCGAAGACCTTCCACACCCCAAACACCTACTTTCAAACTACTACGGAAAATTTACAAACCAGGCAGACCCATTGTAGGCAACTATAATATCCCTACTGAACGTATTTTAGTTTCTGTCAACTCCTTCCTACAGAGACAGTTCAAACACTGCCTGTACACATAAGTGACTCCTACAACATTGCCTGTACACATAAGTGACTCCTACAACATATAGAAGTAATCAGGAAATTGCAAGGGTACAAGAAGTACAATAGTTGATATATTCAGCACGGAACTGATATAAACCGCGATGATTGAACTAGAACTGAGATTGAGATTTTGACGCAGATATACCCCACTCCACTCGCCTGTTTTGAAACGGAGTCATTGTGAAACAATTTAAATGATGAAGAAGTAAAAGATCAGTTTTAATAGTAGGCTTAACCCAAGAATCACTAACTGAGACTGCGTCTATAGTATCAACAGAATTAAACAATTTTTCAAACTGAACAAAATGCTTTCAGGGTCAGTTCTACAATCGACCGCTAAACTTCTAGTCAGCGGTCGATTGTAGAACTGACCCTAAATAAACTTTGCGCATTACTGTGTACTGCATTAAAGCAATGACTGGCAGTTTCGCTAAACTAATTATGCAATAAGACAGACGTTACTAAGTGTCGATACGCCTTTGATTCCTCCTCCTCTCGAAATGCAGAAAATATATTACAAAATTTAAAACTGATTTACTTTGTGTCCGTTCACTTTTCGTTTTCTTCCTACTAGATTCCACAGTGAGCGGGCGCCACTTATCGACACCATCCAGGAAAACAAAACGGAAACCGCAACAACTAAGACGAATGGATACAAAACGCTAAACTTCAATAAAGAATCTGCCGCTATCTGTTACTATTATTATTATTATTATTACTGTAACTGAATGTTGACAGTACTTGTGTGCCTATGTCAATATAAAATGAAATCTTACCTGTACAGAGATTTCAGTCGCTCGAGGATCAGGAGGATCCATAACTCTATTCAGAAACTCACTCGCTTTTCCTCTCTGAAGAAACTTGACTTTCAAAATGACCTCTTCAATTCTACTACGAAGAATTTCCGGAACTTGCAATGGTCGAAAACACTTCTCCCATGCCTTTACATACAGACGATAGCATTTTCCAGGAGCCACTCTATGAAACACACCAAAAAGAAAAAAAAAATATTAAAATCTCCTACTAAAGTCAAAAGACGTCAACTCAGCATAATGTTGAGCAACACACCTTGTTAAGTTTGCAATTTTCCCAGCCAAGAGCCAGCTTAACTGTTTCGGACTAATTTTACTGTCACCCACCCCCCGCAGTTCAGTGGTTATATTTGCTGACTTCTGACGAACACTAGGAAAGCGATATGCGTTTGATTCTTGCTCACGTCGGCCCTCCTGAGAAGTTTTCCTCAGTCCCACAAGGTGAATACATGCTGGGATGGTATCTAGAATACAGTCAGTGATCGATACCTTCCTCGACGGACAGAGACGTCTTCTAGCCTTTACGCGAACTACATGTGAGGAATGTAAAGCTTTTATTCAATTTCATTTTACACGTTCAGTTCAAAGAGACGTCTGTGAATAATTTTTCTCTTTTAAAAAGTTCGCTTCTCGCAAAGATTGACCTAAGCAACACGAACAATCTTAAACCTATCTCTTCCATTAAGTAATCTCAATAGCTCACCACTTCAACAAGAATTAGCACAGAATCAGTCAACAACAAACACATGTCAGATTTCTCTTGAGTTACGTCGAAGTAATGATGGATATGTGAGAATTCTAAAGTGAGTAGTCTGTCTCCCCCCATTCCTTGCTTTGGATACAGAATTTATCATCACATTCGCGTAACTATCCAAAAGTCCATTATTTCAAAACTGTGCAATGGATTCTCCAAAGGAAGTAGGGTATTCCCAGACATTCTCTGGAGTAAATATGGCACGAATAAGACGACTTTCCGTATAAACACAGATGACAAACGTAATCACTGGTTTCTAACCGGGCAACGGCAGTTTCTTCTACTCATAAAAAGTACAGCAAATGTTCGTTGAAATGTATTTAATTTATTCCAGGTTGTTATGCAACCACGCATTAAAAAAAAAAACAAGTTTGAAATATCATCAACTTGCCGCAAAGGAATTATTGTTACTTACTGAAACGTAGTTCCATTTATACTTACTTCGATCCAACTTTACTTCAGAGAATTTCTAGTGATCCCTTACTTCCTTTGGGGACTTTTCGCGCCCATTGCATAATTCTGAAATATGCATTTGTGGACAGAGTAAGTTTGAAGTCTTTAACCGTACCATTCCGCCTCAGTTCTACTGTTAAAGGTATTGGAAATATGAAGCTCTCAAGTTCATTTCCCCACGTTTTCGGCAGCCTATAGCCCCGAAACGAAGCATTTGTGTGTACCCTCGATATCTACTTTCTTAATTTCATGTCAGGGATCTCGTAAAGTAGTTTCGTCGGAGTTGTTTTGTTAACACCTTGTATAGGTTTTCATGATGATAAATATTTATGATTCAGTATCTGAAATCACATATTTGCTATACATCGTCGTACTGTAGTGGTTGTTTTGTTGTGCTTATGCCTGTGTATACATGGATAATTAACTGATATACTTCACGTCTGTAACGATAAAGAATACTATACCGTCAGCTAGTCGACCTAATGTGCCTTGTGTATGATTTTGCTAACCAAATCTAACGATCCTAATTAATCGTAACTGCACATATACTAACTTAAAGATAAACATCACGTGTATGAATAAACACACCTTCTTATACGAGGAATTATCAAGCTTAGCTAGTGTAAAAATGATTTCATTTGGTCCGTAGTGTTTCATCAAAATCACAATTTTTTTTTTGCGAACTTACTAACCCATGTGCAAACGTTAATAAATGTTAGTAAAAATCTTGGAAAAACACAGACTACACAACAAACAGTCCCACAGAACAGATCTATAAATTTATATAATAATTTATTTCCTGGACATATTTTCTTTTAGCAATAGTTTCAATTTTAGTTTCTCCATTTTATTATTACAAATACTAAATAAATCTTACAAATATTGAATACATTGTTCACAAAATATATATTTAAATTAATTCGTAACAAAATTTTATTTAGATCTTATCTAATTCTGACAATCTGTAACATTTCTGAAGGTGTATACATTTTATTTATTGTTAAACATATTGTGAAACAGGCACGGAAAATGTTCTCTTTCCATATATATTTTATCTGATTACGTTATAAAAGAACACATAGACTAATATAACTTTTAAGCAGCTCTAAAAACATACACAATTACAAGGGAATATGAACATTTAACCTCACTCTCTTGTGAAGAACAGGCTACATTATGATGTGGATGAAATACCGTATGTCTTACATTAACTTAGCTTTTCTTTTTAATTTTTATTAATTATTTATTTATGTTCCTTTTCAATTTTACCTTCCAGCCCTTCCTTTTCGTTGTCTCCCACTGGCCAAAGATTCCCACTCTTTTACTAAAACAGGTATCTTTGTTCTTAGATTGAAGTATCTCGTGTTGATGAAACCAGTGTCAATCACAAAAACTACATCGTCTATTGTTAGACTGGTTTCAGCAATATTTGTGGAAAGGATTATCTTGCGACGTCCTACAAAAATAAATAAATAAACTCTTTAATTAAAAAACATTAACTTTTAATTAACTACTTAATTAATTTTTTAAAAAATCACACTCGGTGATTTGTTAGTATCAATTTAACAATTATGTTATACAATGATATATTAATTTTACTTCTTACCGCACATATAGAAAAGGAATTCTATTACACGAAGAAGATATGATGTTTGTTTGTTTTTGTCCAGTGACAGAATCGACATCTCTAGTTTCATTGTTCTAGCAGAAAAAAATATTGGCATAATCTACTGAGTTTAGTAACGAAGGTTCTCTCTGAGCATTATAATAGGTTATTAAAATCTGCACTTTTTTTTTGTAACTTCAAGAAGAAATACTCTTCAAAGGTTCTAATAAAAATTCTAAAAAAAAGCATGTATATACTTCTTTTTCTTTCTTGTATTCGGGGGAACATTAGAAGAGATACTGAATGTGCATAAGTAGACAGGAACAGCTTATCGTGTCGGTGAAACGAAGACCAATACGGAGCACAATCAGCAACTGTTTACTTTTTGAATTCGATAAAGACAGTAATGCGGCCGCACCCTACCGCAACATTCGGCAAATGTATGGTGAAGATCCAGTTGACGATAGGATATGTCAGTGGATTTCGAAAATTTAGGAAGAAATTGCCAACATCAAGCACGGTCTGGACGTCCATCATTATTTTCCCGACAAGCCATACGAAACAGCTCGAATCCAGCAGAAGAGAGTTTAGTGGAAACCTTCCAAGTACACAGGACAGCAGTTGAAAGGCGGCTCAAACCGCTAGGTTTCACTACAAAGTTCGATCGTTGGGTTCCATTTCAGCTTAATGTAACTCAACGGGAGGGGCGCGTCGCGACCTGTGTTTTCTTGCTTTCCCGGTACAAAAATGACCCGATTCTTGACACGCATTGTCACGGGAGATGAGAAGTGGGTTCTGTACCGGGAAGTACAGAGTCTCAGAAGTGTAACGCTTCTGAACCGCCTCTATCGACGTCCAAACTAGAACTTCAACCCAAGAAGGTGATGTCAAGTGTGTGGTGGGATGTCAAAGGCATAATTTACTGGGTGCTCCTGGAAAATAATGAAACCATCAATGCCAACAGTTGGACATACTGTGCAATCCGAAACGGTTACGTCATATGCTGCTGTCAGCCGTCGAAAACTGATGAATTTTGGTTCGGAGGTTCCACCCCGGACTTGGCCCCCTACAAACTACAACCTATTTCGCGCTTCGTAGAACTGCTTCGCTCGGAAAATCTTTGATGATACGGAGGCTATGAAAACTGCCATACAACAGTTCTTCCCGACTCTAAACCTCAGCACTTTTAACGTCATGTGATTCATCATCTACCAGAAGGATGGCAAGAGGCAATTACGCACAGTCCTCGGTGGTTTCCATTTTGTGTTGTTCGCTCTTCTATCTGTATAGCAAAACCGAGTAGAACTTTTGCACCAACCCAATAAATAATAAGTATTTTTCCTATACATCTTCCAAAGGTGGCATCCTTGGAACGGAAAATATGTCAATTTAATCTTAAGCCTTTCGACTAGTCTATGAACTTTGTAATTAAGAATATCCTACCTATAATAAAGAACTAACGTCTTGGCCTTAATATGAGTCTACTGAACGGTTATAATTATAGTCAAATAAGACTTCTAAGAAATACAACGGCCCTTTCATACGAAATCAAGTGTACTCTATTTGAAATCACTTACCTTCCAACTTCTGGAAGACGTCCATCTGATCTTCGATCGCAACCATTGAATGCAGTAAGAAAATAGCATATTTCGCTATTAAAAAAGAAGAAGAAGAAAAGATAATGTAACTACTGCATTAAGAAGAAAAGGCAAAGCAACTTAACTAGTTACGCTTCCAGTATTAAACTAGAATATGCTTAATAATTATCTCAATAATATAAGGAGAGGCCATAAAGTTCTTCCCCTCACCATGTTGTATATGTGTGCCAAAGATCTGTAATTTGAAGCATTCCAATTTTTGTCATTATAGATCCTGTTAAACTGGAGTTAGAACCAAGGAAAACGTGAACAAATTTGCATGTCGAATCGTGAGAGCCTTCCTCCAGCTTCAGAGCAAATATGCACAAACAAATAGGGTTCCCAGTAGTCCCGTATTATACGGTATTTCCCGAAATTTTGAGGAGAGAAATGCTGTCCTGTTTTAACAGCATACGAGTCACTTAGTCATTAACATCTTATTAACATAATTAATCCTTTTGAAATTTACTGAGATTTGTTCAGCTTCTAATTCGGATCATTTTCATTATGAAATTTCTTTCCACAAGAATGAACTGTGTGATCCTGGATATAGTAATCAAAACAATGATGTGCGTTCCACATAAATGATGCTATAGTATGTTCTGAGCACTGTTGGTTCAAACGTATTTGTTGATTTTCTTATAATAATTCTTCAAAACAAATGAAGTTAAGATAGAAATAAATGCTGAGCAACCCTGATAAAATCAGAAATTCAAGTTTCCCTTCATATTATGATCATAGTTGGGAGGAATTTTGTGATTTGATTTAAGAGATGCAGAATTGTAACGCAACTAAAATATTCATCAGCGCTGTAATAGGACCTACTACAATATATTCTTAAAATGTGTCTTTGAAAATATAGCCTATCTGAAAATGTTTTTAAAATGCATCTTTAGTGGACACACACATTATTGTTAACATTATTTTGAACATATTTTCATGCTGCGTGAGCTTTGCTTAAGTTTACCCCAATGTATGTGTAGCATTTGGTCACAAGTATTAACCTTTAAATTACGAGGGCTTGAAATCCCGATAACTTTAAGACGTATCAGTATCTACGTTGCGTGTGTATTTTTTTTTATATTTAAAAAAAAAAAAAAAAACTTGACAAAGGACAAGCAATAATGAAATTATGGAAAGCGGCCCCAATAATACATGTGACTGTGTATTAAATCAACTATCTGAGATTTTGACATTTTTAATTTTAGACGAGAAATTAGAATACCCGTAATGGCGTACGCGTATGACGTCATCAAGTACGGGTATTCTAATAAAATAAACAAAATCAAGATCTTAGCTAAAATAAACAATGTCAAAATCAAAATCTTCAAAATTACAAATCCTGTAAATGTCACTTGCCTACAGTGATATACAATTTTTAGGATAAAAAAAAAACGAAAACAAGGGGAAAACGGAAGATTTTTCTCTTTCCCACGCCCACAAAAATTGTAAAACGAACTTTATTTTAATCCTATTTCCCTAATTCATTGGTACCCTTTAATCAGTCATTTTTTTTTTACTGTGTTTGGGTTCTGTAATCCGCAATTAATTTGAATGTAGAATTCAACCACAGCCATTTAAAAAAAAAAAAAAATTCAGCTACTGCAGCACGGCAAGCTTTGAACAAAAAAAAAAAAAGCGCGCGGGGGGTATATATGCAATGGTCAAAACGCAATCAGTTGAGTCCTTAACAATCTGCCTTGCTACTGAGGTTTGAGCGAAGCTACTCAAATAAGCATACTACAACGCACATATTGTTGTAACATTTGAAGAAAAGGAAGGGGGAATGGGAGGCTGAGAGGGAGAGGGAATGAGTGTAAAAAAAAATGGATAGCACATTTCCACCATCTTTATTCGTGGTGTCTACTAGTTATGTGACTTGAAATTCCCGAAGTTTTCCAGGTTTTGCATGATACATACTCTTTTCTTTTTCGAATTCACTGTGTTCTTAATATAGTGGAACGTGTAAATAATACGCAATGACAATTTTTTTTTAACCTCACCACCACCCAGTCCAAGCATCTTGTAATTATTGGTAAAAAAAAAACTTTCTTCAAAATAGAGGACTTTAATACAAAAAATCCGATCAGTAGTAGGAATCGAACCCACATTCTTCACTTTGCCGGGGCAGTGCTCTTACCAACTGTGGACAGTATTCCAGGTTTTCCAGGGAACCCTGTTGTTAGAGGAAATAAACATGTTCACTTCCTCCTAACACTAACAGGAAGAAAATACGACCTATGTCTGATTTAAAAATTTATTGTATGGCTCTTGTGTGCAGTTTCGAAGGTTCTTCTCTTCCACTGCAATGAAAGTTTTGTTCTTACGTCATGACATTAAGTGTTGCCAGCTCAATGAAAAGCCTCTTGAATATAGGTGAAAAACTACCTATCCGTAAGCCTGTTCAAATAATTAGTAGGTAGGATTCCATCTACTACTAGTTTACAGATCAACATTAACGATTTAGCAACATGGTTCCAATCATCTTTTGTTGAAAGCACCACATTCAAAAATTCAGATCAGATCCAGTACTACTAGCGATACTCTTCTCACTGGTAAGTACTATGATATTACCCAGATATTAAAACTAAACTGAACAAATGCTGATGTAATCTGTGAATATACAACTATTAAGAAGCTTTGAGAATATACGAACGTACTTACTTGACTGAAACATCTTGTCCTCCAAAAGCAGGTCATGCAGAAAGGAAATGTCGCCCCACCCACGTAAAAATACCAAAATGGCTCCTTCTCCTTCATGCAGACAAATGTGCTTGATCAGGTCTTTAGTAAAATTCGCATGAAGATTATCTGAACCAAGGTCTAGTAAAAATTGCACAACTGACTGTGGGTATTTGCCTGAGCTCCCAAGACCTCTGTAATTTTTAAGTTTCAATTGAAACTGAATACAGTAAACAATGATAACTTAAAACATTTTAAGCAAAATGTTGACTAAAGAAAAAAAAAAGAACAAGTAAACAAATGTATCACAACATTCCATGAAACTTCGTATAAATAATAAAAGTTGACAATGGATGTATTTATTCTTTCTCTTCTCCTGTTAGAAAATCCGAAGAAGAAAAGAAAAGAAATTGAAAGCTGACCATGTGGGATTTCACCAAATCGGGGAATCATTATGCTCGATTGCCAATATCCATTATAAGGTATTTTATCTTTTATTTTTCGACAATAATATTCTTTCTTCCTTCCTCTTAAGATCTATGCAAGATTCCCTATGCAACAGAAAATAATTTTTACATGACAAATTTGACTTTTGAATTTTTTATTTGTGGTCTTTAGGTATCTGAGGTTGAGGCCGATTACATAACAAATGTTTTAAAAAAATCATAATTATTTAAAACGTATACACTACATTATTTGTGGAGTAATAATTTTAACTTTAATGACATACATATACACTATAATATAGAAATACTATTTATGACGACGACTAAATATAAAATAGACTAAATATCTAATATGGAGGAAGAAAAACATTGACGATAGTGAATCTCTTACTGGTCTCTGCATTAAAATGACAATAAACAAATGTAGTATTTGGAAGTTGGGAGTCGCCGTGGGTCAGCGCGTCTGACTACGAATCGGCAACCCCAGTTCAAAACCCGGAAAGGACACTGGAAATTTAGTAAACTTTATTTTATATGGGCCAGTCTAGTACCTGTTGACTTCGGCCCGTCACGAATATCCGTCACGTTCTAGTTAAAAGACACCCATGGCCCCTCCGGGACTCAAACCCAGGACCATCGAGTCATTAGCCTAATGCCTTAGACCGCACGGGTACCTGGTCGGCAACAGGACACTGGAGACCTTTCTCCCAGCGTTCCCATGCCTGGCGCTCTGAGCCTTCTATCAGACAGAGTTCCAGAATGTCCTTGGTATTCCTGGGCACTTTGGGAGGTATAGGTGGTCGAGGATGGTACTGACCACCCTATCTTAGTTCGTGCACCTCCCCTATGAGTCGTTTATGGCGCGTGCGTGACGCACAGGGGGATAGCTATACCTTTTTTAGTATTTGGATGTTGACGGCTCCATAATTTTAAAAATACTGTTCATAATCTATGATTTAAGTCGTTAAGCAGAACAGAAAGCACCAAAAGAAGAGAAGCAGAAAATATTAAAATAAACGTTTTGCAAAGTAGCAGTATTCTAAATGTGAATTTACACCTTACGAACACGTCTTATTACATCTAATTTTCTATAGTAAATCAAGTTTCAATATTAAATAATAATAAAACTCTCTACATGACTACTGCTTGAGTGTTATTTCCGCTCTCGCTCTCATGATCACAGGGGAAAAAAAAAGCCTAGTTATTTATTGTAAGAAGTGAAATAAAGGTTTAGGAAACAAGGAAAAGAAAGACAACTATTGATAAAGGCACAGTTTCGTTTGTGCGATTGGCACATACGAAGATCGCACTCAGCGAACGCGAGCGACGGAAGCATGCAGTGGGGTAGTTTCGTTTATGCGCTTACGCGCCCGCGACGCCCTACTGTACTTGATACATTGATATGATTTACTTTTCGCGCAGTACAAGTTTAAGATCTTTCTGTAAACAATATTTCTTACAGTAACAAAATTTTAGACGTGATTACAAATAACTATAATAATAATATAAACAACTTTAAATTAAACTCAACTTTCATTCAATTTAAAACAATAGTGTTACTTCAATTTTCTTGTATATTCTACTGCCATCTATTGAAGACCAAACGTACTACAGGTTTGCATGTATTCTCTTTCTTTCGGGTTTTACCAACAATTTCATAGCATTTTCGTCCAATTCTTGACGTAGTTTTCAATCCTCATCTCTGCTGAAGCTCATATTTGGTACAAAATACTCAAGATTCAATGAAAACACGAATGTAAACTGCGCATAATACCATGCAACGCTTGCGACTGCTGCAGCTTGACTGCTCTCCGAAGGAGTCGTTGTAACAGTTGCTAGCGACACCATGCGTAAAAACGCGCAAACCAAACCACCTTAACTGATTTCCTATCAACGTGTCAATGCAGTGGCGCGTGCAGCAGTTGCATGCGATCTTCGTATGCGACAATCGCACAAACGAAATTGCACCTTAAGCGTGGCGCTGACATCTTCTTTTCCACATTTTACCAAGCTACATCTATATTACCAAACTTAGTACGAGTGAATCTTATTCACTTTGTTTGTAGCGCCACAAGTATACAGTATTTTCTCTTCTTTATCAGGCTGATGTATCTAACTTCATGTAAGTTTCATAAGAAAGCGGCAAAACGGAACATTTTAGAACTGTAAGCAAGAACTGAACTTCAAAGTTTCCATTCAATTACTTAATACTAACGAGTGTATTTCATAGCCAAGAGATTTTGGCTTATTCAAAACAGCCATTTCCTTCAAAACAAAAAGCATTTTGTCAATTACTTCCTATTAGCAAACATGACGATTCCTGGAACCCAGTAGCGATAGATCTTTCACTGCAATTATCAAATAAGAACAAAAAAGAAGTCAATATTTATTAGAATTGCCCATAGTGAACTTTTTGCTACAATTTCTCTTCAAATTCAGAATTTAATTACTTATTATAATACTTACATAGGAATTTGGCCCTGATGTTATTTTTTTTTCTAGTTTCCCATCGCTCGATCGTCATCACGTTTAAAATGAACTGAACTATGGAGGCAACTTCCGATTTTTTCTGTACATCAAGCCTCTGTAGGTACACTCATGCTCAAAAAATTTTTCGCATGTCTTTATTTGACAGTTTTTGACAAATAATATTTTTCTCCTTAGTTTTTGACGTTCGCTTAATTGTTATACTTGTAAAGTATGTAAAAATGAATATTTCCTGAAATTTTGTCACAGAAATATTAATAAATAACGAAACTAGAAAGAAAATATTTAAAATTGAGAAATAGTCGAAAAATTTCTAAGTCAAAAAATCAGAAATTTGACAACATAGGGAAATTCGCAGGGAAATTTAGAGGACAAAAAGGGAAATTGTTTTCGCTCGCCGAAACAGTCCATATCTTTAGCGCTACCTGAAACTGAAAATAGAGAAACGTTGACTCAAATGAACATTACGCAAACAAAGATTCAGATATAATGCATGCGCTATATAATCATGTGACAGAAACTATTATATTCCCCAAAATGGAGCGAAAAAACTTATAAAATCTCATTTAATTTTCGAAGTGAAGACTGTCAAGTAAACGGTGAATTAATGAATGCTTATCAAGCCTTGATATAGGAACGTCCTCGTGGCGTAGTGGTTAGACTTGGGACTTCTGGTGTAAAGAGTCCTTAGTTCGAATCGCCTCTTATCCCTAAAGTATTTTTTTTTTAGATTTTCTAATATAAAACGAGGTAATTAATTTTTGTAGTTTCCGAATGTATTTATCTTTTATATATACTCGCATTGCTTATAGAATGGTCTTTTCTACATTACCAGTAGATGCTCAGGAAAGTGTAACTCTTGTGTATTAAATTCAAAAACAATAAATATTTACTTAAAACTGTATTCTCATGTAAGGTTTAGCAACAGGTCCTATGAATGCATGTGCTCGAGAGCAGTTCCACTTTCAGTATGTAAACCCAACCCATATTAAAACTAGTCATACACATTACGCTTCCAGTTCCCAACATGTATTAGAACGTTATTTGTATAAATGTTACTTTCATCTTATTTATAATATCATTGTCTAGCACTTCATTTAGTTTTCGAAAGGTAACAATGTAAAATGCCTACAGGTTTCTAGATTATTCTATTATTATTATTATTATT
>JAGDQP010019483.1:0-34793 GCA_022664845.1 Lepisma saccharinum
AACAGTCATATACACGCATTTTGAAATTTTACAGAAAGTAAAACGTTGAACCAAAAACTGGCTGAATGTAGGTTAATCCAAAAAGTGGAGGCAGCTCAGCTGCCTCCAGTTTTTGGATGAACGTTGTCTCTCCTATTTTTACAGTGCATCAGTGGCGGCACTACGACACTCTTCATATATCAACAAATTCCCGGACCTTGTGACAGACTAGGCACTCTCTTGCATACAAGTTATTCGAAGTCATGATTTCTTGGGAATGAACATTATTAGCGTAGATAATCAGAAGAATTCAGAAAATGAGAAATTCCCCAACCAATATAAAAATTACAAATCGCATAAAGTATTGCTCAAAATAAGACCGAAACGTACAATGACTCGGTACAAACAGAAAGGGTACTTACATATGGCTTCATTATTCAATCTTCTTGCCCTCTATGTAAGCACACTTACTTATAAAGAATCATACTGAAAAACTGAAAAAAGTCCCAACGAACAGAGACTTCCAAATTCAGAGGATGAAGGGGGTCTTCAAAATTAATGTTCCTAGGACATTGTCACTGTTGCCAATCATTCTCCAGTCTCGCTTCTCGATATATTAAACCTCCCAAAATCATGATTGGAAAGATCCACTACCGGAAGGGGTGATTAAAAAACTAACGAGCTTGAAATTTTTAACTGTGCAGTATTGGACTCAACTGCCTGACCTCTTTCTCTCGATGCAACAGCTGCACCTAGCTATAAAGAAAAAGCGGTACATACACAAATAACAGAGAACAAGAATTATAAAGCACCGTTGCTCAGAGAACTTTCCATCTGAACTCTAGCTCTCAACACCGAATTGCAACTAAAATTGCTTCTAACAGAGTCCATTTTCACTTACCATTGGAATTCAATGTAAAATATTAATTCACTTACTTCCAGCATGAAATCTGATTTCAAATCGAAGAATGCACTGAAATAATAATATAAACAATATTTCCTCATCACAACAACAAACTACCAAATATATTAATCAATCCGTGAAACAACACACTAATAAATTCATTAAATATTCAACATATCAAATTCTTATCTCTAGTAAACACGAATATAAACACCTTAATATATATATATATATATAGAAAGAATAGAAAAAGAATAGTTTGAATGTTGACGTTATAGAGCGAGGGGAGGAAAGAAAATGAAATACTAAATTATTTGGCATATACACTTATTTACATAGATTAAATTAACTTTTTGATATGCAGATTTCTAGATTATTTTACATAGAAAAACTGAGCTGTTTCATTTGCCTCGCGCTCACAAAGAAAATGCCTACAAACGAAGGAAGTTTATTGTTCATCAATGTTTATTTTTTCTTTGTAGGGCATTTTTCTTTTAAACTGAATCTATCGTAAAATCAGTTTTCTATTAACGGAGTTCGACAGTATCAAACGTTTATATTTATCTCACTCATCGCTTTAAATCACACTTACACATCACAACATTATTTTACACATTAACGTAAAAGTCTTTTTCAAGTTCGCACTTTTTTCTGAGTATTTGCACATCGTTCGAAATTGTTAGTAAGAAACTCACATAAATACACTCAAGTTCTCAGGTTATTACTCTTTGACGACTGATACTCGGCTGCAACTGTCAGATTTACTCACAATAATACATCTGCACTCGGGTATGCTCGTCTGGTTCACATTTCTTTTTCTTCCACCACACCTTGCACGCAGCGTCCCGCGGCGCTTCGGCTGTGTTTCAGCGGTGACCCACTGGCTTGCTCACAAACCATTTCACCAGATTATTTGTTCTGGGGTTCCTTGCGAAATTGGTAACCGAACAGCGACTTTGTTTAAATAGGTTCCTCTTTTACTTTCCTATAATAATGTGTGAAGTCTCTTGAATGCTTAAAAAAATCTGGTATCTCCGGTACGAATTTTAACTGATCGACGTTTGCTTTATATGTCTTATTTGTTCTCAAGTTTTTAATCACAAAATTGTTAGTGTTTATTTGAGAAACTATTTGATAAGGTTATCTTGAAGGCCTCCTACCCTTTGATTGAGTGCACACGAGACACCGTGCCTATTTTCAAGGAATTACTCCGACAATGCTTATTGTACCTAAACTTGATTTATTTTAGCTTTCAACTCAAACCTAATCGCAACCTCAAGAGCTGTTTTGAATGCCTCCTCTGCGTGGGCTAGAAATTGTGGATAATTGGCAACTGAATTATTGTTTTCACCTTCTAATTTACCAATACTGAATGAGGTGGGAAGTTTCTTAGTAAATTGGATACGATTGGGACTGAATTGAGTTATATGTGAAGTTTTTTGGTTGATTGTCCCTTCAATTTGCTTTGTAAATCGAGCCCCATTTTTGTGTTCCTCACAGTATATGCCAGCAATTTTTTTGTTTTACCCACAGTGGTTTCCGAGGAACTGATTGAGGTCAGAATCTAATTGAATGAACTTCTTTTGCCTTGAGTGTGTCTGACCACATACGACCAGAGAAAATTGAAGCGTTATCTGATATGATACTTTTTAAGAACCCTACCTCGCAAAATAGATTTACTATGCATTTACTAACTGCCTGAGCAGTAACTCTTCTGAGAAGAAATATTCATCAAGACAGACAAATAAATATTTGCTACGATTTGGGCCACTGGACACCAATAGGCCCAAAATGTCTACATCAAGAGTGTCATTAGGTTGAGAAACAACGCTTGTGGACATGAAACCCTGTGGTTTCTGATTTGTACTTTTAAAATGGAGACACGTGAGACAGCTCCTGACATATTTAGCTACTTCTGATGCAAGTCTTTGCCAATAGAAATGCTGTGCTAATGGTTGCCGCTCTCCATATATGTCCGCTGTAGACACTAGTATGGCATACTACTAAAACTTCATTCTTTAAAGAATTTGGAATCAATACCACTTCCCTTTCTTTATTCAATGAACCGCCTATTGTTTTCATCATAAGTACTCCATCCTTGCGTTCAAATCTATTGATAATATAATACATATACATCTTTCATTCTTTCCTACTCAAACGTAAATTCTCTTGCTATAAGTACTCTATAAGATTCTCAAGAAACTATCTTTTCGCTGTTCTCCTTTCCAAACCGCAGGGTTGGATTTTTTCTACAAATTTACTAATGTCTTCGTTTTCCATATCTTCTGCCATAGGTAACACATCAAACAACGATTTTTTCTCTCTATCCGTCCCCTTTTCTTTCTCTATAGGCTTTTCTTGTTTCGTTTTTCATGCCTTTCTTTCTTTTCTAATTTGCTTCCCATCATAAAACTCCATAGTTGCCACATCTACCTTACGTCAATCTTCAAGTTCCGCGACCTTACCCTTCTCATTCTCAACTGTCAATTTACCGGTTTCACTTTCATCTTCTAATAAGTAATATTCTTCCATAAGCTCATTTCAAATAAAATCATCTGGAAAATCGTAATCATCCTTTATTCTCCTTAGGTAATCTACATACATTCTGCTGCCTGCAAGATGACGTACTTCAAAATTATGACGCTGAAGTCTTGAAATCCATCTTACAAACAGAGCTGGTAGATGGCGCGCAGTGAGGAATGGTAAGATTGCTTCGTAATTTGTATAAGCATAAATCTTAGTTCCGGCTATCGTAAAGCACTTTTCATATTTTCAACCCCCAAAACGGGCGCAAGAAATTCACGCTTAGAGTTAGAGTACGCTCTTTGGCTATCTGTCAGTTTTTTGCTCGAATACGCAATGACACCTAATTTATTTTTCTCTGACACAGTCATTCCTAACGAATATTGGGACGAATCTACAAAGAGAAAAAAACCTTTAGTTAGGTTTGGCAGCAACAGATGCTGTTCTTGTTCAAGTCTGTTTCGAAGGTCCAAAAATGTTTCTTCACAGCTTGAGTTCTATGAAAGTTTCTCGTTCTTTTTAAGAACATTCGAAATCGGTCTCGAGATCTTTGCTAGATTTTGCAGAAAGGATCTGAAGTAGTTAAGATATCCGAGAAAACGCTGCACTTCATTCTTACTGGTAGGTCTCCGGAGTTGCTGGAACAACCACGTTCAGCTATCTTTAATACTACGCATGCATCAGCTAAATAGTCCGCTCCGGGCAATAAATCCTTCTCAAGCTCTTCAATTACATAAAGGGTGACGACAGTGTACATTTTATGAAACTTTACCCTAACTGCCATTTCCTCCACTATATTTGCTCTTCCGGCTGCACCTCTGATAGTACCTTTATACTTTCGGAATTTTACTACTTTTCTTTCTAATTCTCTTGAAAACCTAAGTGACCACATGCTAATATTCCTTCCGGAATCCAGTGTTTCCAACTTTTTTCAATGCTCTAACATAAACTATAAATTGGGGACATTTTTGTTTTGCCCAGTCATCTTTTTCAAAGCTATGAGTACTTTATTTTCGAGCAATATACGCTTGTCTTTCTTCTCCTCTCTTATTTCTTTCGGGACATTGATCTATACCCAGAAAAAGCACTTTCCCCTTGCCTGCTGTGTGTTACTATTACTGGGTACTTCATGACTCGGACCCCACAGTTTTCTGTGCGACGAAAAAATCCGGGGCCAAATGCCTTGTCAGTTAAAGGTATTTGATTTTGTTTGCTGTCACACTGACCTTGAGTGGATTACATGGTTTAGATTCTACTCCACTCTGCCTATTATAAACTGGATCTTGTAATAAAGTCTGCTGAATACTGTGACTTTTCTCCTCAAGCTCTTTATAAGTTTTAAATTCATCAAAGCAAAGGAATTGTCTAAAACTAGGATGCACATGAGAGAGAATCTGGGAGCATTGGACCATTTCGCTCGGTGGCTGTTGTAGCCGTTTGTACATCATGGCCACCCTTCTTGTGAATTTAGCTAATGATTCATCTGGCCTTTGAAATGCATTCGCTATGCGCTGATTGACTTCAAGCGTGAAATTTAACAAGAAGTACTCCACCAAGAAAGCAGAAGGTAAGTTCTCAAATTTCGTATAACTTTTTGCGTGTGTATACCAGTCATAGGCTGATTTCCTCAAAGATCTGAGCAGAATTTACTTTACAATATTTTCTTCTTTTATCCCTTTCTCATTACAAAAGTAGAGCAAATCTTCTAAGTAATCAAATGGATCTTGACTGTTAATTTCACCTGTAAATATGGGTAGTTGAAGTTTGTAATTTTCCAACGCCATTTCTATTATTTGCAATTGATTTTGCTGAGTTTCAGCTTGATTTCCTGACGTGAAACTTTGATTTTCTCTATTGTTTTGTGACGTAGATAATGAACGTATTGCTTCAATTAATTGTTCATCTGTTACTTCTGCACCTGGTTCTTTTTCTACTATCTCGAGAATTTTCCCTCGGAATATTCTGCTTTGCTCTGTCATGAATATTTTCCCAGATCTTAAACGCATTAACTAATTCACTCTTAATTGTTCCTTGAGGGCGAACGACATATGTTTTAGGTTATTTCCCTATAAATCTTTAGCCTGGATAAATGCAATAGGTAATATATAAGAGCGGGTTTTTGAACCTCGGTCCTTCACGGGACGTGAATTAGCTTCTCATTATAAGATATAACAAAAAATCAGAGCTTAGTAGGATTTTCATATAAGTTGCAAAGTTCAGAGATAACACTGCACATAGATTAATAAAAATATATAATTTGCTATTAGTTACAATATTGAAGCTGGATCTTCTTTGACGGGAGAAGTGGTAAAAAAGACGGACGATTTCACATGGATTTACCCAAATTACAGTTGCATGTTTGACCAGTGTTTACACTACATTAAAAGCAAATACACAATATTTTTATTTTGCTTATCATCGGCAACTATGTTATCAACTAATATACCAAAGCTCATTTCCCTGCGTACTACTCCAAATTAGGAACTGGGGGTCAAAGTTACCAAAAAAGTTTTCATACAGTTTGCACGGTTTTGCACAATTATGTGCGAATGAGATTGAAATAAATTACATATTTAGAAAGGCCATTATAACAGCTTTAATTTGACACCTGGTTCAACCTCGTACCTCTAATATTTACGGAGATATTAATTATTTTCGGTCTTGAGGCAGAGTAGCAAATCATCCGAGATGGCGGTTAATCCCTAAATTTTGAACCCCTGTGAAACCGAAATTATACGATTTAAAAAAATAATCTTTGGGGAATATCATTCGACTCAATCATACTGCCAAGTTTCATCAAAATCAAGAAAGTAGTGGTGACCACATTTAATTGTTTTGACATGGAATGACCCGTATGTAAAAAAGATGAACTGCTGCAACATTTTTTTAAATGTTTCTTACAAGAAATACTCGCCAGGTGTCAGAGTCCGATTTTGATGATTTTGTATGTAGATACAGTACCTAGGTAAATATTCACAGCCAAAATTATATGTGCTGCCGTCAACAAATAATCACAGGAGAATCCGAGAAAGATGGAACGTAGAGAGCAAGTAAATTGAATACAGAGTGTGGAAAACGCATTTTCTTTTATTTCTTACATATATTGAAAGAAAATGGATACTGGACAGGAGGTGGCACATGCTGGATGGTATGACGACAATGACCGCCATCTTGAAAACAGCATTTTGACTAAGCTTCAAAATTTTGAAATAATAGATGGGTCATGTGATATATCAATTTATGCTGGAATGTTCCAAGAAACCCAACAATGAAGTTAGTTTTGGCATAATTCTAATCCTGTGACAAAATGACACGTGAAATTAACGTGGAGGATGTGTTAGCCGAATGATAAAAAAAAACAACTTGTTTTTGAAACAGTTGAAGGAACGAAAACCAAACGGCTACATAAGAGGTTCCATTATGTTGGAAAATATGATCCTTATAGCCGCAACTTTTTTTTAAAACTTTTGAAGGAACGAAAACCAAACGGCTACATAAGAGGTACCATTATGTTGGAAAATATGATCCTGATGGCCGTAACATGAATTACACTATAAAGTTTTAAATATAGTAACGGAAAATGAAATCCCAATTTCAACAAGGCATAATGCTAGGTGAAAGTGATCTTCTCGAAGTCCATTTCACGTGTCATTTTGTCGTACAGGATTAGAGTTATGCCGAAATTGACTTCGTCATTGGGTTTCTTGGAACATTCCAGCACAGACTGATATACCACATGTTCCACTTTCTATTTTTTAAAAATGAAGTATAGTCAAGATAGTTTCTTTTAAGATGGCGGCCACTGCTGTCATACCATACAGCATGTATGACCAGTCCAGTATCCATTAATTGCCATATTCTTTCAATATATGTAAGAGTTTATAAAAGAAAAGGTGTTTTCCGCACTCCGTATTCAATTTACTTGCTCTCTACGTTTCATCTTTCTCGGGTTCCCTTGTCGTTATTTGTTGAAGGCAGCACCTATAATTTGGGCTGTGAATATTTACCTAGGCGTTTTACCTACATACGAATTTTCATCAAAATCGGGCTCTGACACCGGACGAGGTTTCCTTGTCAGAACACTTTCGAAATGAACAATCAACTCAAAACTTGCAGCCATTTGAGTGTTTCAACGAAAAGATGCCTCGGTTTGATCATTATCTACTCTTACTGACTTTTCATTTGGAACCCAATATTTAATGAGACCAAAAACTAAACCTTTACATTAATTTGAAATGATTAGTTACAGAATCATTCAAAAGTAGGTGTAAGAAAGATTTTGATTGTTATTATAGTCTATTAGTTTTTTCAATGTTGGACACACCACAGAAATACTACCTTTTTCTTTACAATTGCGAGGTAATACATTTATTACCTTTTCTCCGAACTATAGGTACGAAATATTAACTAGGGTGACAACTAACAACAATAAATAATGAGATAAATGAAAATAAATAAAATACAGCATGATAGGACTAAAAATCTTACAGGAAGGTCGAAAGACATGGGAATACAATCACATAATTCAGCATCCTCCATTCGGCCTTCTCGGATCATTAGTTTTCTGAAACAAGAAAAATGAATTTAAATGGTATGGAATTCATACTACAGTAAAGGAATGAAGTATTACTTAACATGGCAAACAACTTGTTACTGCTATATCTAAAAATGTAAAAATGTATGTGACTGAAAATTCAATTGTGTTTTGAATTCTATTCGACGGCACGATTGATAAAATAGCAATTCAAGTTATTTTCCGCTTCGATAAACTTCTGTCTAAGGTGTTAATAAAGTCAACTTTATTGCTGACATATATTGTTTTAAAAGCTATAGAGTAAGAATTCTTTTATAACCTTCAGGCAGAGCGGGGTGGCTTAGGAGAGAGAATGTAGGAATGAAGTCCATCAAGGTCAAATTTAAAGGTACCATCCCGCATTAATCTAGTGTAACTGATGAATCACTGGGAAAACCTGAGCACGATGGCCCACCGTTAAGATCGATCCCACTATTTTTTCCGAATGCAAAGTTAACACTAGCGACTGAGCTACAGCTGCTTGACGTGAGTTACGGAAAGTTTCATGTTAAGTATTTCGCTATCCATCATTATGGATATAAATAAGACATGGATAATTCTTCATGAATATAATATATTAAATGAATTTGTTTTACATATCCTTAGTAAAAACATATACAGGCGTCAGTGATTTTTATCAACCTTTCAGGGGAGCGAGAACAAAAATAGTCACTATATATTTTCATTATCTCACTGTACTTTCAAAATATTATACTTTCTAAGAAAATACTCTACAATTACATACGCCAGCTTGTGACATGAAAACACACCTTTTCCACAGCTCACTCCTGACATAACCTCAAAATTGCTTTTTTGTTACCTGTGCATGTATGTGTCATTTTTACCGTCGATATTTAATATTTGTTTTTATTTAATTTAAAATGACACCTTAGAGTAATATTAGGCTCATCAAATTCAGCAAATTGTAAAAGAAGGTAATTAGACTTTAATAAACCACTTAGAGTAGGTAAAAACATATCAAACGTTTTCCAAAAGTTGGCGTAAGGGCGCATTCTGGACAATGTTTGAATTTTGTATAAAAGGATTTTTTCAGCTAAAATTTACAATATCTTAGTTTAGCTTCTCTTGCCTCCATTCTAACAAAATTGCATTAGATTCAAGAAAAAAGCGTTATATTTTGATCCAAATAGCATACCATATTGATTCGAGGGGGATAGCGTCAAAATTTCACGATCGTTACATCTTGCAGAATATAGCAAATCTACATTAAACATTTCTTGGCCTGGTGCAGATGAGCCCAATCCACCCTTCTTCTGCAATCTTAAATATGAAGCTATCTTGAACTTTTGAGGCCATCACATTACTACTCCATTTCTTGAGAACCAATGAACAGCTTTAAATAGTTATGGTCTTGAAATAACGACAAAATAATGCTATTTGTTTAAAGTGTGTCCTTTATAACAAAACTTTGACGGTTTTAAAGTTTCTTATAGAGTTTATTGTTTTCATTTTTGTAAAAAAAAAAAAAAAAAAAAAAAAAGTTTTAAATAAAAAAAATTTCCTCAACATTGAAAAAGAATATGGAGATATTACTAATATAGTTCTTCAAAGGGAATGTTATAACATTTAATATTGTGTACGAATCATGGAATTCGGTTAATAACTGACTGAGATAATCCGTTTTACAAGTGACGGAGATACTTCGTTTTATTTGTAACATCTGCTGCATACTATGCTCTGGCGTGGTAGATGACGTAGTTATCCACATGCTATGAGATGATTGTTTGGATATTAGATGATTGTTTTATGCGACGGTATTAATTCATGTTATTCTGATCAGCGATGCCATCCTGTATGGAAGCATTATTATTATTAGGGTTCAAATTCCGGCCAGGGCGCTGAAGACTTTTCTAACTGTGTTCCCATCCCTGGCGCTCTGAGGTGAATTCACATCCTATCGAATTTACTACCAGATAGCCCAGGAAATAAAGGTTTGATGTCTGAAATAATTAGGAGAAAGCTGAATTTTGGCCAGTTGGAAGATCATTACTAGAGATGAATTTTCCCCAAAGTCTCCGCCGCTCCCCCTGTGCTTCCTCCCAATCCCCACGAACCACAAATTTACAGACTTTCAGAAATTCTATCTCCGTAACCAATAAACATAACGGCATGATTCTTTTCTGTTATAATTCCTAGATGACAGGCTACAACATTTTTATCATATGTGGTGCGCTATCTCTAGTAGTTTTGCCGTAATTTAGATCAAATTGCAAAATAACGATATTTTGCTTTCAATATTTACATTTTTTACGGTGTAACTTGTTCTAAGCTCACAATATAAAAAAAAATGAAATAAAATTGTTGCCTGTTTCATAAGCTTTAAAATGATGTATATATCAATGTGGTTGAACAATTACTGTGTTAGCTAGAGAGGTAGTAATTACGCGCAACAGCGCGCGAACAATGCTTTGCCTTCGCCCTATCACCCTTTCCACATTAGGCAGTTGTGAGCTGTCGACAGTTATAACAATTTGTCTTTTCTGTGTAGCGGCAAGTTAAATAGGTGATGAAATCGTAACGTACTTTTTTGACGGCCATTCCATGTGATATATCACATACCCAGATAGCATGCCAGCTTGCAACAAGGTTGTCAGCCAAAAGTGCTATGTGGGTAGTGTAAAAAGAAGAAAAAGGAAGAAGCTACTTCAATTGTAAGCTACTTTCTGTGCTCAGGAAGGAAAAAGAACATCATAGAATTTACTACGATAAAGTTAGTCATATTTCTATTAGTTGAAATTAAATTTACTTAGTAATTTTAATTTTTATTATAACTCACCTCCGATGATGTTGTATTGTGAATTGAATGCTGTAGGTTATATTTATTATTTTCTAACCATGCGTGGTAATCGAATACCGTTGTAAAGAAACGGTCAGGATGTTGTGAAAATTTACGTAGCGGAATGAATGCATTGAACTTAACAAATTACTTATTTATTAAAAACACAATAAAAGAAGAATGGTTGATATTGATTTATTGTATGCTCTTAGTAGGCTATAATTTGAAAGAGAAACTGTAATAGTGAAAAGAGAATTACGGACACTATTGAGGTTAGTGTGAAATAAAACGATGGACTGCATGAAAAGTTGGAAGGAGAAAGTACTATTCGGGTTTACAGCGCGTGCATGCAGAACTATATAAGATATACTAGTTTCAAAGCTGATTATAAATCAATGTAGACCGATACCCCATCTCATCTTTCAACATCTTGAACTTTTTTAATTACCTCAGAAGTGACGTTCGATTGAAAGGAAATTGCTTCATTTGTGGAAAATAATTCAATATTAAAACTTCATCAGAGCACAAGAAGTGTTTTCATGTGGTTGTGATTTTAGAAATGAGGGAATATCTTATCAAGAAATCTGACTTACGAAATGATGAGCGGAGAGAAAGGGTGAATTTATCTTATTCCTTCTTATTGTGAATAATATTGTGGTACCAGAAATAAAGTGGCATGGAAACGGTTCTAAAGATTTTTTAAAACTAAACCAATTGAAGAACTCGTGGCTCGACCCAAATAGAAACAGGGGAATAAATTTTGTATGTTATGTGAGTACATATAAACAGTGACGAATGCCACTAAACTCTGAATGAATTATGAAAATATTATGAATAGGGTGGCCATACGCCCCGTTTTCGCCGGGACAATCCCCTATTTTCACACTGTTCAGCCCGTCTCGTCGGTTTCAAGCAAAAAGAAAATTTGTCCCGTTTTCCCAAGTAATTATTTATATTATTATATTAACACAAGCTTGATTGTTTTTTCAAATTAATTTATTCTGTAAATACAACGACTTATCTGGCGTTAGTAAGAAGTCTAGTTTCAAAAACTCTTTCATTGATGAAGAAAAGGGAATTTTAAATTAATAAAATCGTGGCATGACAACTTCATTAAGGACCAAAATGCCGACAAGAGAGAAAAAGAAAGAGACCAACATAACAAACGTTTTAACAACAGTGCAGAAAATTATGCTGAACTTATTGATTGTATATTTCTCCAACTTAAAACGTATTTTGGCTTTGAAGGAACCAAATCAGTTTTATTAATAAGGCGAAATGATGTGACTGGTCATGTCCTAGAAACATATATTTAACGAGAATTTACAAAAAGAACAGAAATATTTGTTTAAATTATACTTCGCAAATAAGTCAAGAATTGAGCGTCAAGTATGTGGAGTGAGTTCTTCACTAGAATGAAAACTAAGACGTCGAGAAAGAGTGGTTCCTCTAACATCACCTAATATTTCGAGAGCCCTGGAGGAGATACCAATCATTCAGTTATGCATAGTTTTCGTTCAAATGACTGCACATAGAAATTTATAAAGACACTTTATAATCCTAAATATATTCTGTTTCAATGTCGAAATGAAACTGATATAAAGTTTACAGTGTTTTCTTCTGTATTTAAATAATGATTCTTAGTGTTTTAGAATATGGTTTCCTTTAATCCTTTTGCTCCTTTCTATTATGACTAATTACACATGCCTTTCTAGATCTATTTTCGATCAGTGCACTGTAATATTACACATAATCAACAGTAATATCCAAAAACGCTATAAGTAGGAACTGATACTGTAAATATTTCAAGTGTCTCGTTTTAAGCCCAAAACATTATGGTAACCCTAATTATGAAACATGTATCTGGTCAAGAGGATGGCCGTCATTTACAGACAAACATCTTTAATAACTTTTTAAGGATCGGATAATTGTTTCAAATTTTTCTGGAAGGAAAAATGTACTCTGATTATCGGACACGGTTCATAAAATTATGTATCAGTAATATAAGGACAGTAAAACTGATCCTGCTACTGGACGGTTAAGGCTAGTATTAGATGCAGCCGACATCATACGAGAAGACATACATAGGATGACTTATGACTGAAGTATATATCCAAATTTCATTGATAGCAAGTCTGACGACCAAACCCTCATTTTATGTCTTTGTGGAGAGTGTAACGACAAAGAAGAATGCTTCTGAATCAAAGAATGTTAACATGAAGTGCATTGTGATAAATCATGCTATAATGGCAACTGCAAGACCCAAAATTATTCCTTTCACTCATGCAAACCAGTCTAATATTAACCTTGCACCGATTATATGAATCAAGATGTATATTCAATTTATTACCGTCTATGTATCTGTGTATCATACCATGAAACCTTTCTCATCAATGCAGTACTATCAAATATTAACAGTGAAAGGTTTCATCAGCATATGTTTTACAACACAGATTTAAATATCCGCCCGCTGCATAATTTAAATACGTTCCATGCTATGGAAGGGATCCAATGTGTTGCACCAGATTCCAGTATTAACACTCAGATAAAGGTTCAACGAATTCAGAGTGGTTCTTTCAATCTTGAAGGTGTTCTTCTGTGTTAGAACCCAAAGAAAGTGGCCTTAATAACGTGCTTGAAGATTTCAATGAACTCAAAAACTGTCGGTACTCTCAAGAGGCAACTCACTATATTAATATTTACCCCTTTAATTTGATACGGCTTGTTGGATTAGGCTTGTTGGAAAACTCAACTAGTCATCATCTTTACATTTGATACCTTCATTGAATTGATTAGATTGAATTATGGACTTTAGGTATCTATGGCTCCGACCGGAATAGGGTAGGAGAAAAGATGAACTGTGAACCCGAATAGTTCTTTCTAATTCCAAATTTTCATGCAGTCCATCGTTCATTTCACACTAACCTCAATAATGCCCGTAATTCTTTTTCACTATTACAGTTTCTATTTCAAGTTATATCCCACTAAGAGCACATAATAATTCAAAATCAACCATTCTTCTTTTATTGTAATTCTAATCAATAAGTAATTTGTTAAGTTCAATACATTCATTCCGCTGCATAATGTTCACAAGATCCTGTCAGTTTCTTTACAACGGTAATCGATTACCACGCTCTGTTAGAAAATAATAAATATAGCCTACAGCATTCAATTGACAATACATCATCATTAAAGGTAAGTTATAATAGAAATTAAAATTACCAACTAAATTTAACTTCCAACTAATAGAAATATGAATAGCCTTATCGTAATAAAATCTCTGAAGTTTAATTTGCTTTTCGTGAACAAAGAAATAGCTTAAAATTCACAGTAACTTGTTTCATTTCACTACCCACATAACAATTTCGACCTGACCCAAAAGTTAATCAAGCTTAGTTTGACAAGTGGAATGTGAATTGATGCAGGTTTAGCTATTTAAGCCAAAAGGTTTAAACAATGTTGCATCAAGCACTCTGGTTAACAAAAATCAAGACTGAAGTATCTTTGACAGGACAAGAAAGAGAAAATGTACTTCTTACAAAAATACAAACGTTGTTCTGGATAGGAATCGAACCAAGGGCCATTGGCACATCATTCCGATGCTGCAGTCAATAGACTACGGAATCACACGTCCGACTTCGAATTCGAAGCACTTTTTATATTTAGTCCATCAAATCGCAAGTAATCAATCGTAGACACCTCTAGTAAAAGGGTGGGAGTTAGCGAAGATTAGACTACGTCGAAATAGGCCTGGCACGTGATGGAACTTCAGTGCACTGAGACGACAGTGAAACCGCAATGAAAACAGGTTTGAATTAGCTTCGTTATAACAATAAAGACACTTGTTTTTCCAACAAGTTTAACTCATGCTTGTTTCTTAGTTCATCACAATATCAAGCTTAACAAGCTCTAAGCAAGTGACTGACAACTTTGTTGCAAGCTGGCATGCTATCTGGGTCCGTGATGTATCACATGTAAAGGCCGTCAAAATACGTTACGAATTCATCACCCATTTTACTTGCCACTACACAGCAAAGACAAATTGTTATAATTGTCGACAGCTTACAACTGCCTAACGTGGAAAGGGTGATAGAGCGAAGGCAAAGCATTGTTCGCGCGCTGTTGCGCGTCATTACTTCCTCTCTAGCTAACACAGTAACTGTTCAACCATATTGATATATACATGATCTTAAAGCCTATGAAACAGGCAACAATTTTTTTTGATATTGTGAGTTTAAAACAAGTTACACCGTAAAAAAAATTAAATATCGCAGCAAAATATCGTTATTTTGCGCTTTTGATCTAAATTATAGCAAAATTTCTAGAGTTAACACACCACACATGATAAACATTTTGGTAACCCGTCATCTAGGAATTATAACAGAAAAGAATCATGCCGTTATGTCTATTGGTTACGGAGATATAATAAATTTCTGAAAGTCTGTAAATTTGAAGTTCGGGGGAGGGATTGGGAGGAAGCACAGGGGGAAGAGGTGGAGAGTTTTGGGAAAATTCACCTCTAGTAACGATCTAACAACTGTCCAAAATTCATCTTCCTCCTAATTATTCCCGACATTTGCCCTTTCCCCCCTTTATTTCCTGAGCTAAGGGTGTCCTTGTTAAGTCTAGACACCTGGGAAGGTAAAGGCGGTCGAGCGTGGAATTAACTAGCCCATCTCGCTTAGTGGATGAACCCACCCCTAAATACGTCCTTGAGCATAACATATTCATTCTTCTTATAACAACTTTAACAATACACACTGTTTATAGGCTTCTTGAGCCCATATAAAATCTCGATACAAGTACAGTCAGTCTGGACTCAAGCAACCCGTTTTTTTTTTAGGTTTGTTAAGAAGTTTTTCACAACGAATATTTTAAAATTATATACTCAGTAGAATAATATAAAATGTTGTGAATTAGATTGTGAAAGAACCCAACATTAAAAAATGCACTTGCCTGATTTCTAAGGTCATGCACTTGCTGTGTTTGAAAGTTCTGGTTGGTACAAACGCAACATTTGGTACCAAATAAGGTATGTAAATAACGGTACCAAACAACACACGTTGCCCTACTCTCTGGTGGCGCTTTCTGCATCACTAATAATTCGCCACATTGGAACCAAGAGGTACTATGTCCACTTTTTGGCAAAATGTAGTTAACACTACAGTCAAAAACCTTGTACTGAATGGCGTCAACAACCAAAATAATATCTCACAAAACGACCTCCAAGTGGCTAGATATGTTAGAAATTAAATGAATTTATACAGGTTTTAAATGGAACTTCAAACTTTAAAACTGGGTTTTCTAAAAACTAGCAAAAGTGGACATAGTACCTGTTGGTTCCAGGGTGACGAATTGCTCCAGTTCTATGTAATGGTTGTAGCTACCAGTAGAACGATTAACTACGTTCTTTTGTTGTCTGTGGTTTAATTGCGAGCTCATTGACCCATTTTTTTCATTTTGGACTCAAGTAGCACTGTAGGGCTCAAGTGGGACTATGTCAGAACGCCCACTGGTCAGATAGCCCACTTATGAAAATGGTCAGAACGCCCACCGAAACGGCAAAACATGCAAATTCAGAAATGGTCAGAGCGCCCACTCGTAAAACTGGCAACAACGTTCACCAAAATGGTCAGAACGCCCAAGCGCATAATCGGTCGGAACGCCCGCTTCTGAAAATGGTCAGAACGCCCAACCTTGAAAACGGTCCGAACGACCACTTTAAAAGTTGTCAGAATGACGGCTTTAAAAGGGGTCAGAATTCCCACCAAAATGATCAGGATCCCCACAGGTGATAAAATACAAACCCTACCAAGGTACACAGTTAATATATATATATATTTTTTTTTTGCAGTTTAATACTTATATTAAATCGATATTGAACAAACTTAATGAAAAAAAAAAAACTGGGGAAAACGTTCACTAAGTATACCAGTCAGAACGCCCACTCTTAAACAAGTGAGCCGGAGTCCAGTCGGGGGCTGTACACATAAGCTACCACCAGGCTACAGCAACGAGTATATGATAATGTTGCGTTCGCTTGTGTTTCTTTTCCTAAGTATAATTATCTGCTATGTGTTATTATGTTGTTATATTATCTGCACTCATAATAATAGCTGTATGTATGTTTATATTTGAGGAAGGAATATATACTGACCTTAACCCCGCCATAGTAAATAAAGTGAAATAAATGAAAATATCATTACAGCTAACACTAATAAACGATTCTTAAAATGTGGTTATTTGATTGTATTTCTCAATAAGTGTAATATATCGCTTTAGAAAAACGCATTAGGAGCGAAATCTATATCATAGTAGAAAAGGGAAATTGAAAACTAGTCACATTAAAGCAATATGAACGAAATAAAATATTCGTTGAAATATAATTTAAAATTCAAGATGTTTTCAACGTGCAAACTAAAACATGATAAATGTAGTTAATTTATTCTATTAGCTTTTAAGTACAATTTTTATTTATGCAAGTACAAGTTAATTAAATTTGGAAAGGCACATATCAAGCGTAATTTAAGGAACCATTATCATATTCAGCCGTTTTCTATCCACTGCTGGATAAAGGCATCCCCCTTTTCTTTCCACATATCTCACTCAGCTACAATCCTCATCAATGTAGCTCCTGAAAAACATTAATTTCATCTACCCATCTTGCATTTGGACGTCGTCTCGGTCGTTTTTTTGTTTGTTTTTTTTTGCTCTGGGAATCCAATGTAGTACATTAGTCGTGCATAGTTGTTCCTATTGAGACACATTGTTAGCTTGCTTTTGAAAATAAAATATGATCTTCCAAGCGAGCTCCACGCCGTTTTGCATGTTCTATTGATTTCATCCGTCAACTTAGCATACGTTGATTTGAGCTGCTCTGGGTAAACATACTCATTAACTATGCCTATTGTCTCTCCGTTAATCAATATTTCCTTCTTTGCAGCATGATTGTACATTACTTTTGTTTTACTTAAATTCATTTTAAGACTTATTTTCGAATTTCGGTGGACGTTCTGACCATTTTCAGAAGTGGGCGTTCTGACCAGTGGGCGCTCTGACCATTTCTGAATTTGCTTGTTTTGCCGTTTTGGTGGGCGATCTGACCGTTTCTGTGGGCGTTCTGACAATTTTCAGAAATGGGCGATCTGACCAGTGGGCCTTCTGACATAGATCCTCTCAAGTAACCAGTGTTTACGCTACTTCTGTTATGCGGCACTGAATGTACTTGCAATTGATATTGACATTATTTCGGATCCATACAATGGAGAATATGATGCAAAGGTGATGTGAGTGCAAGAACACGCATACTCCCTTCAACAATGTGTCCCAGCCCCGGGTTAAGTTCAATTTAGGTAAGACAAAAAATGTAAAATACGCAGGAGAAAGGTTTAGTCTATGGAAGTATGAGACTGAAAATGCAACAAGTACGTGGAATTATTTAGCTACTTCCGTGTTAGAGCTGACCACAAGGATGGCCTGTTAAATGTGATGTGCTTCAAGTATAATGATAAAATAATTACCCTTGCATTATCTAACTTATCTACGCTTGCTACTGCCCCTCGATATCTTTCCATTAATTGTGTAGCAAATACCTGACATTGATCACACGAAATGATGCCACTAATATTCCCCATATGGCGCCATACCTGTGTGTAAAGCAAATCTAGTACGTATTTATGTAAATAATTATGAAATATGGCTTTTCGAAATTCATTTTGGGTTGCTGTCTACCGCTAAAAGTGCCTATGTAAATTATTTGCAAGGGAATGAGTGGTATAAAGCGTACGTATGGCTATAAGCTGGCTGACCTAACTGAACTTTATCCATGAACCACCCCGTTGCTTGACTTTGTACCACATTATACTTGCATGCATGCGCAATTATGAAAGTAACAACATTGGAACGTCACACAACAGAGGTAGCTAATATAAAGTAGATGAAAACTGGCTAATCCTGTCTGTATTTGTAAGAATAAAGGGCTTCAATCTTCTGAGCATTGCAATTAACTATGCATATAGATAAACTACGAAGCGAAAGGAAAAACAATCTGTATTAACATATTCATACACAAGAAATGTTTTTCAAATCATCTGTTTCTATTCTTCTAGTGTGTCGTAAAGATATATATATATATATATATGTATGTATGTATGTATACTGAAACTTGCTTACGGAAGTCGGGAGAGGACAAAATTCTTGTCTTGTTTAGTGTAACAGATTATATTGTTATTTTATTGGCATTTAATTGGAGATCATTTGAATATATACGTGCAAACACACCCCACAGTCCACACACACACACACAAACGTAAGTGCCAGCGACGTATTGCTTGCGGATTGCGAGGTTCATTTGTTAGGCGTACACAATTTTCCACTCCGCCAGTCAGAATTCGTTTAGTTTATGAGAAATTTAGAAATCA
Source organism: Lepisma saccharinum (assembly GCA_022664845.1). Classification (NCBI taxonomy): domain Eukaryota; kingdom Metazoa; phylum Arthropoda; class Insecta; order Zygentoma; family Lepismatidae; genus Lepisma; species Lepisma saccharinum. Next base: position 19,197 of record JAGDQP010019483.1, read on the forward strand.
AATAGTTTCTTCACTTAACGGCCCGATTGTAAACGGTTTGTTAAATTTGTATTGTTAGCGTTGGTGAAATGTAAAAATTTTAACGGACGGTTAAAAATTTAACACACCATTAGTTATTTAATGGCTAAGCTATATTTAATCGACGTTGGAGAAACTGACCCTCAATCTCGTAACGAGAGTGATTAAGACACGAAATTTGGCTTCTGTACGAGATTACAGACAATTCTGTATTGGACATAAGAGGAAGGAGCAATAGCCGGTGCACGTCGGTTTATTAGAAACAGTTACTCAGAAAAGGATCTCCAAAAGATTTATTTACAACTCACGCAGAATAGGGAAGAGAAGCTATCATTCACTTTACTAAATACATGTTAATTACCATTCTGATTTTCACTATACTTAGAACATAACACAAAACAAATGATTAAGGTTAAGATCTGACTTTGATAATAGCTCGTTCTTTATGTCAGAGGAAAAAAAAAATTAAATTCTGGAATAATGCTAATAATATAATGCAAATTATTGAAAAATAATGAAAAAACTAAGAAATACGCAGGTGGGATTTTTGCACAAAGAGTGCCTTTGTAGGGGTACTGAGTTTCTTGTGGTTATTGCTAATACATATGCATTACGTGTGTAGCTTCAAAAACAGTTTTATTTACCGCCGTTCTTCGCATCATTAAGACTATTAAGTCTCATTTGCCGATGCAAGAACATTATCATGGGAAGCCCACACTTATTGGAATATTCCACATTTTCTTGCTTCATGGAAATATCTTGAGATTCAGTCTCCTATCATATTACTCTAGTACATTTACTTTCTTTAGAGGTTTCATTGATATCGGTATGATCGACAATTGAGCATCAAACGCCTCCTTTGTCTTCTTTGTGACTTCTTCCACTTAGGGGATAATTATGTATGGAAGCTGACAGGAATCGTTTCGAGTAACTATGAAAACAAACCTCAGTCGTTGATGGTGTGCAGTGTTGAAGCGCTGTATGAAAAACTACTATGGAGTTCGCGCGAGCATTTCATTTATAGACTCATTCGTGTATAATTGAAAGTTGTAGGGACACACGTGATCCTCCTAAACAAGGAGAGACAGAAACATAATCAATGCTGCACCATGGTGCAGCATGAAAACAAAGCATTTTAAAAATAGTTTGATGGATTATATGCCCACACAAGAAGATGCAGTTACATTTCTGCGAGAAGTCTTCAAAGAACTTCTCTTCTTGCCCTTTCCTTGTGTCAAGCATATATCACCACACAATATATACTTGCACATTAGATTTTTAATATTTAAAAAATTGATTTTTTAATTCTTGAATTTATTTTCTATTTCTAAACTACTGTTCTTATTACAACTTCTAAGTTGTTTAACGCTTACTTATACTTCTTCATATTTCTGGCCAAATAGCTTTTCCTCGAGAGCTCATAATGGTTTCTGAAGTGAGGAATCTTCTGTCGATTTCGAAACCTGACATCACTTAGAGTTGTTTTAAGTTGCGTAACCTCGCACCAAAACAGATCCCATGAATCATCTTCCCCCACCTACAATATAACAGATACATTGTGTATTAATTATTGGTAGAAGAATGACAAATCAAATTATATTCTTCAAATCAAATGACGTGATATAAAAGATTGCGTTTCAATCACTAGTGCACTGTTTCTTATGTCGTCATCAAGTTAAATATGTCTACGATTATTGAGGAGTCCAAGGGGTAAAAGTCCATAGTCACAAAACGTAAAACTTTCAGTAGTTGAAAAACTTAATTTATGAATTCCATTTATTTACATTCGATCCAAGATGAAGCATGTTTTCTATTCTTGTTATACAGTATTACGGTCGTACAGTTTTCCGTGATATTTAATAGATGATGTTAAAATGTCAGTTTGGGCGTTGAATGGACTGAAATCATTACCCCGGGGACTCTTCAATTGAAAGTGGTGAATCTAGGCTTTTAAAATCAAATACATGTCATAATTTGCAAATTTGCATTCAGTAATGGACATTTTCGGTAGTATTTTCTATTGCATTGTAAAAATCTTCTGCTAAAGCAGATTTTGAAAAAACACTTTCTATTTTTCTGTGTTCTATATATCAAGAGATATCAAGCCTAGTTTCCAAACAGTCACATTCGTGCGCTAAATCGACCGCCGCCATGTTATGGCGTAAGCAATCTGGAGACGGTTTGTCATTGAACTAAAGGCATTGAACTGGTTGGTTTGTATTGCTAAGAACCGATAACATAAATAGATGGAAAAAAATGAGTAAGTGGTGCATAGTTCCTTTATTCATTAACACGTCAATAAGATTTCCTAACAAAATATGTGTTACCCTAGTGAGAAAGGAAAAGCGAGAAAGTGTTTGACTGCGTGAAGTGCGGAGGGATGTAAATAGCATCAGCTGTGTGCGCTTCCGTCACCCGTATTTAGAATGATAACTTCGAAACCCTCTTGAATCATTTATTTATTTATCTATCGAACACAACAAGTTATGCACCTAGTTCAGGTGTTCATTGTACATATGATATATTCTACACGATAATGTATACATTGATATTTGATGCTTTGTGGTGACATTCTGTAAAACAACTCATTACTTTAGATAACAATGAAATTCACTCGTATTTACATTAAATATGTCTAACTCTGGACATGCTTTAAGAACGCAATTATATAATGAGCACATTCTCCTAATAGGCGATATATCTAATACATTGGTCCTTTGAGGTGGGAGGTCGAAGACTGCATTACGAGGTCGAGTGACTCTTTGCGGAACGTGCAACCTTATTTCGGATAATAATTTTTCTGAATGAATTTTACTATGCACTAGTTTTTGTAGAAAAGATAGTAGAAAATTAACTCTTCTATTTTCCAGAGACTGGAATGAGTACTTGTTTACTAGGTCCAAGTAGTTTTCGAATTTGGGATATATTCCTATTTCTTTGTGTGTTAAAAAGCGAACAAATTTAGACTGTATAATTTCGATTTCCCGTGTGTTCTTCTTTGTATTAGGATGCCATACTACTGCAGCGTATTCTAACTTCGGTCGAACATACGCGGTATATAAAGTTTTTAAAACATCAATATTCGAGAAGTCACTTCCTTGTCTCATTACGAACCCGAGATTCCTAAAAGTGTCACCAATAATACGCTTAATGTGTATATCAAATGAGAGGTTGGACGTTATGGTCACACCAAGATCGGTGATAAAGTCTACTCGGACCAGTGGTGTTTCATTGATACTGTATTAAAATTCCAAATAGTTCCTTTTTCTAGTGTAAGTCATTACACTACATTTTGAAATATTTAACAACAACATGTTTGTTTTGCACCAGTTGGAGACTGCATTGATGTCATTTTGTAAGGACAAAGCATCTTATTCAGGGCAAATGCTACAATTGATTTTTAAATCATCTGCGAACATCAGCTTGTTGAAGGATGTTATTACACCGGGCAAGTCATTTACAAATAACAAAAACAAAAGAGGTTCTAGGTTCGATCCCTGCGGCACCCCAGAATGTATAACAAATTCCGCGGATGTAATATTTTTATAACGCACACGGTTTCTACGGTGGTACAAATAAGACGCTATCAACTGGCGAAAGTTCGATGAGAAGTTGAAAGACACAAGATTGCTGAGAAGGATGTCATCATTAAGAACATCGAAGGCTTTAGAAAAACCTATGTAAATTACGTCAACTTGACCTTTATTGTCTATTTGCGTAGCCAAAAGATGTGTGAATTCAACAAGATTAGTTACAGTCGATTTATTTGGTAAGAAGCCATGTTGGAAGGGAGAAATTACTGAGCGAACATATGAATATATTTGTTCCTCTATAATAATTTCGAACACTTTGGTTGGTGCAGATATTATAGATATTGGACGATAATTTTTAATATCGTTACTCATACCGCCTGATTTGGGAATGGGACAGATATCATCAAGTTTCCATTTAGTAGGGAATTCGGAGGTAGCTAGTGACTTATTGAAAATTACTTGTAGTGGATATTTCAGTATCTCCGAACAACCTTTGCTAATATAGGGTGGCACTTTGTTAGGTGCATGAGATATCCGTGGTTTCAGTTTTTTAATAGCTTTTTCTACGTCTTGCAGTTCATATTAAACGCCGCAATAAACCTGGCTTCACAGCTCATATTTGAATCGAATTTAAACTGCGAAGATTAGCGATGGATTCAATGTATCGTACTCGGATCTTTAACAAGTCGTTACACGTTTTTATTCATGAAGTTATTAATGTATACGATGGCATAACACGTTTCAATCAATTCTGAGCACACAAAACAAATCACAAATAAAGAAACAACTAACATGAGAAATATGAACTATCCCAACTTGCGATAAATTTATCACTAATTGATGTAAATTTCGCGTCCTACTTTTCCTCCCGCAGTGGCACTGTCCTCTATTAACTATCTGCTGAACTCTGTCAAGAAGTTTGAACGGCGAGACGCCCTCGTGAATAAGAAAGTTTTAACCAATGACCTCTATCTAAAAGCGATAGTGGAATGACTGCTGCCATTGAAAATTTCATGAGTATATGAAGCCAGGAAATCGAGAGTACACTTAATCTCATTTATCCACTTCCATTCTAGACCAATATGAACCAAATTTTCGGATCTAAGTTTTCTATGCTTGATATTGCTGTGCAGCCCGTATTTATTTATGTCTTAATTCTTGCAAAAATCGTAAATATTTTTTGCAATATCTTTTATTATATGCAGAGTACGGTATAATATTGAATGAATAACTCAGGAATTAAGACTGAAATAAAAAATGGGTCGCACAGTGATAAGAAGCGTAGAAAACTTAGTTAGAATTTTGTTCATATTGTATTAGATTGGAAGCAGACATAGGTGTTTAAATGACGAGTACAGGGGAAAAGCAATCGAAGTCACATTTTGAAAGTTGTGAAAAAACGCACTTTTTAAAATGTAAGCACTTGAATTTACATTTATTTTTTGGCTTTTAGGCACTTTGGTGAAGGTCGACAATTTGCTAGAGGGCCAAAAGAAAATTGAAATTCAAGTGCTTATACCTTAAAATGTGTGTTTCCTCACAACTTTCAAAACGTGACTTTGATTGTATTTAATGTACTCTTCAAAGATGGCGTCTATATTTCGCCACTAAGCAGTCACTCCAGTATCGTTACGTAGAGCTCGATGTTTTTAACATACCGACAGAGAAAATAAAAAACCGGCCAGGTAGCCATAGGGTCTACGGCGGTAGGCCAACGACTCGAAGGTCCCGGGTTCGAGTCCCGACAGGGGCGCGGGTATGCATTTTAATGGCTAAGGGGCGAATCGCGACGGACCGAAGTCCAAGTTACTAGACTGGCCTATATAAAATAAAGTTTACCAAAGAGAAAATAAAAGGGATGTAATAAACGAAAATGTAACTTAAAACTATTGCATTGAAGTTACTATTCCGTTCCGTAGAAGTAAAAGCAAACACGATTCTCGATAGGAATTTCGATTAACCTTTCGGTGAAAGAAAACATTGACTGAAAAATATACGCGTTAACGATTTACGCCACATTGAGAGCGCATTAAACACGACATAAAATAGCGATAAGAAGCATTGCAAAGTGAGACAATAAGTACCATGTCATTCATTTGAGATATTTCTATTAATAAAAACAGGTAGGGCATATTTGTTGTTTTAACTTGTTCAAGTGTGTTGTGTCATGGTATATATTAATTATTTCTTTAAGTGATGATGGGAATATTCTTTCTTTTTCATGTTTTTGTGTTCAAAAAAACGTACACAGTGAGACACATATATCTACTACAAATTTTTTAAGTCAAACCAATAAGAAGACGAGTTTCGTTGAATGACGTAGGAGGTGGAATTCCTCAGTATTTCATGCTACATTTCTACGTAACGAAAAACCTTAGAACTGAAATTCCAAAAAAACATGATATATTTTTTAATCTGATGTACCCCATGATATTGTTAAATATACGAGGACGGTGAAAACGGAAATGTCCATAACGTTGTGTGCTCCATGTTTTTCACATCACGTCAAATATTTATATCAAGGAATACAGTTAGTTATAAGTAAAATTTCAAAACAAGCAAATTGCACTCGCTCAAATTTTGTTTATCATACTTTTATTTCTAAGTCATATTAGCTGAAATACCTCCTTGAGGGTGGTTCTTGAAAATACATAGATGGGAAAACAAGGAACTTGCAGAGAAATAGCTTTCTCATGAGGAGCTGACGTACAACTCAAGAAAACATGTATGGAGCGTAGCATTTAAATTTCTTTTATGGGTCACACAGGCAGCTTTAGTCTATGGCCGGTTGCACCGAACTTCCTTAAATGTTAAGGAAGCCTTAACTCCATTTAACGCCTCCTTAATGCGCCCGAGTGTTTCACCAATCTCCCTCACGATTAAAACTTCCTCAACCTCGTCCTTAACTTAATTACGCGGTTTTCCTCTCTTAAATGTTTAACGTGGCCTTAAATTGCGAAGGAATATGGCGAACTATGACTATTTTGATGCAGAGCTATGCATATTGAGTATTTAAATAAAACATCAAACTAGAAAGAATGTTTCTTGACAAACCAAATGCTTTTCAAATATGTTATGAATTATAATTCCAACAACGATACTGACTCAGGAAAAGTGTTGTGCTCAATGTGCTAGCTAGAATAAATTGTTCAATTGATGTCAGTGAATGATTTCGATGTGTTGTTTTGCTTCAACTTTAATTAATATGCGCTTTTATGCTTTGTTCTAGTACATTTCAGAATTCAGATAGTGATGGATGATATCAATGGAACATTTAAGGCTATAATATGCATATGTATTAATAAATGCCACGACCTTCACAGAACGTAACATTTCCTCCTAATTGTCCTGTTCTCTGTAGGGATTCTGCCAGGATATTCCCATTGGAGGGAGTAAAGCAAAATATAGTAGGTGTAAGTAGAATCTTGCAGGGCTTCTATCGATTTTTAACAGTAACAATTTTAAAGTTGGGGTGATACCCCCAGTAGGAGGCCTGGCAAATCCCTGGTTCTCTGGTGTTCTTGGTACTATTAACCCTCTATGACCTGAATTATGATTTCCTTGTCGAAAAAATAATATTTTGGGCCATTTTCATGCATAATATTATGCTAATAAAGCGTTGACGAAAGAAATTTATCCAATATGTATTCCGACTAGAAGATTTGGTTTGTTGCTTTGGGGCATCACTCGACGGTAATAATTAAATATTTTGTAGCATTTTTTCAATAACTGCACCTGAAATGAATATTTACTTTCCATACACTTTACTATATATTTTTTTTATTATATTGACATGTAATTTATTCTAGATACATGTACATTATCTTTGTGTTTAACTTACTTGTTCTATTTATTTGTTTTTTATTAAACTTTACTTTTTTTGTTTTGTTGTACTCTCATATATTGTAGACACGTGTATATTTTATTTCTTCTGTCTATTTCATTTCTTTACAATTTGATGTTTGTTTTTTGTATTGACATTTACTTTATTGTATGTAAAGATACATTTTATTTCTTCATCACAATCATTCATTTATAGATACATACCAATCATAAAATATGAACCCTAGGCACTTTATTCATTATGGAACTGAAAAAAGCAATTTTTGTCTGGTATAAAGCACAAATTAACATTACACTTCATGCAGGTAACTTTCGTGATACCTTTGCAATAAGGATTCTTGCATCTGTTTTTCTTTTCAGCAAAGAAAGGCCAGTGACCAGTCTTGTCCATTAATGTTGCTAAGAGGAATAGGTGCCGTTGGCCCTCTTCTTTTCTTTTCCTCATAGAGAATATCTGTGAGAGAACTGCTAGGACGTCCTCTTTTCTTTGACATATCTTTTCCTTCCTTGCAGAAAGCCTTAGTTACTTTACACTTGAAAACAAGTAGTGAATACTGCTTTTTATCTGGGATGCCTAGAAGCCAACTATTTACACAAACTAAATCAAGCAAATAGAAAAATATTCTAAGATACCATTTCTTTGAACGAATATTAATATGATATAGTACAATCAGAGCGTCTAAGAAATCTACACCACCCATAATTTGTTATAGATCATAACCATAGAAGGACACGATACATCAATTTTTGTTTTCTTGCTTTTATCATACCTTTTTACATTAGTTAATGGTTCGGCAGAACAACATGACGACAGAAGAGTTACACACCTATTGTTATACCATTTAAGTGCCCTTAGATTTACACCTTCAATCAATGCTTCTTTTTCGTCCTATGCACCGCGCCCTTTCTGCTTCAAAACCTTGTCAGTAGCTAGTGTACAATCTTTCAGGGTGTTTCCCCTAATTGCTTCTAGACAACGTATACCCCTTTTCGCTAATTCTACTTCTAAGCTTATAGAAGAAAACCAATTATCAAAATACATTAGGAAGTTCTTATCATTAGGGATTGTTTTGGACAACTTGAGAACAATATTCCCACTGGCCCCAACATCTGTCATTCCGTCCACTGGTTCTATTTTTCCCGTATATATTTCGAAATCATAAACAATTCTCTTTACATTGCATAAAGCAAAAATTTTTATACCCCATTTCTTTGGTTTCTTTGGTACATAGTGTTTAACATTACTTCTACCCTTAAAAGGTATTATTTGTTCATCAACACACAGGTATTGTGTTTTAGGTAATTCACGAAACTTGGTAACAAGATGGTCAGTTAATGGTCGAACTTTGTGAAGTTTATCATGTCCTTCCTCACCTCTGTCCACAAAAGTTGTGTTGTCGTTGAAATGCATATTACTCTTGAACTTTTGTCACCTATCGCGAGTCATAATCTCACAAGCTTGTTTGATTTGCAACTCATTGGACAAATACAAACGAGCTTTCGGCACATGGATTACAGACATAAAGAGTAGAGTCCCAATAAATTGTTCTAATTCATTTAAAGTAAGACCAAATAGTTTAATAGTATTCCTTTGCGACGCATAGATATTGGACTGTTCTGTAATGTGTTTCAAAATCTTTTCACTGAAAAACTTTCTCACATACTCGCTTGGTTCCAACACAGCGGAAGAAATAGGAAGTGTATCGGACCATGTAGGCTCCTTCAAGATCGAAGCTCCTTGAGGAACGTTCTTCCTTAATATTCTTTCTTGATTACTTTCTGAAGGAGTGGAAGTTGAAGAAGAAGACTGATTCTCAGAAACGGCCGTAAGTCGAGCACGGGTATCAGAAAAATTTGTAGAAGGACCTGCGCAATTTTCTTCGTAGACAATATCATCATTATAATCATCTGTAACGATATTAGGATAGAAAAGGGATAATTAGAAAGTAGTCTTTCTAATCTCTCAATCCTAAGAAGAAAAAGAAGAAGGGTTAAAGTATTTCTAAACACAAGACTCACCTCATTTCATTACAAGAAATAAATCCAAAATCATTGTATGCGTTGTATTGGTACGAAATAATTGTGAATAGGACTCACCTGAACTGCTTATGTCCTCTGGTATTGGTAGTTTATAATCCTGATCAAGGTCGTGTAACAGTTCCGCCGAAATTACTCCTCACGCTCTTGTGACGCGTAGAGTCTTCTTTTGTTTTCGCGCCACAGACGTGCTGCCATCTGTAGCTTGCCTCGGCAACTGAGCGCCTGTTTCCGCCAGTTGTTGAAAACGGTAAGGAACAGGGAAGGTCGATGTTTTCAGACCTCTAAATTGTTACAGTTCGTAACTTGGGCATGTATTGTTTTCCTAGTGCATTGATTTCTAGATATATTTCTGAAGTGCCTGGTAATGTATTATAATTATGTAAAGTAGTGGTGGTTAGTACTGGATAGATAGTTTGGATTCGATCTCGTTCATGTGCTTGGAATCCGCCATTTTGATTACCTTTGTAAATTTGAATATTTTGTTCGTGTTGTTTTTCTTAAATTCAATTAGTCACGAGTTGGTCTTCAACCTCGTGTTTGATATTATTCATGAAAATCAGCCTTAATATTTGTGAATTAGTTTTACGTTATTTTTGTTTGATATTGAAAGTGAATGTTGTAATTTGTACGTGTATCAAAGGACGGCTTCTGCTTTTTGTTCTTGACTTAACTTACTTGCCACGTGTCGTAGCCTATAAAGTGTTAGAGTGCTATTGGGCAAGAATTGAGATTACAAGTTACTATATTGCAGTGAGAAACAAACCAAGCACGATCACTGAAAGGGATAACATTATTAGGACTTATTCTTTTAATTCAAAAACTCCCGTGATCACATGTAGTGGTAGTTTCCTCAATCACTTTCAAGTACCAAACCCTGGGCCGGAAGTTGAGCAGCGGTTCGTGTGGTGAAACAAAAAGTAAATGTTCTGTAGGAACATATTTTTTTCTCTCGTACAGCGAAGTCAGCTGTTTGGGTGAGGCACAACAAATGTATAGGTGGTATTGTATCAAGTTATATATTAATTCATTTAATTTATTTGTTAGTGTGATTATTCAGTTATTGTGTAACTGTGCTTACGTGAAGTGCTTTGAGAATAAATCACGTAAGTGGAAAATTGAAACTGCATGCTATTTCATTCAGATATTAAGCTATTGTCTACAAACACATTCTAATCTTTCTCGCAGCATTAGTCAAGCCCCAAGGCGGATAGTTACCAATATCCCAGAATGTATTAAGGTGTGTTCGGTGTTCATAATAATATCGCCCTTGTACTTTAACTTTGCATGTCGGCGTGCAGTGGGGTACGGTAGCGATTCGTGTAAAACATTATTGCGGGTCCTTAACCCAGTGCATGCTGAGGTATGGAGGGGTATAGGGAGATATTTTCTGTGCACTTTAAACTGGAGGTTAACCTCTGTTATTAGTGGCATAAAGCATCAGCATACTTACGTAGCAAATTACGTTACAGTCGCTGTCATCTGAAGACAGATCATCTGAATCGTCACTTTCTACAGGCACATGTTTACCCTTTGTTTTTCCATAAAATATATCGGGATTCATTTTGTCTATCTGAAATTGAAATAACAACATTAAACAAAAGATGAAAAAATCCAACGAAAAACAAATAAAAATCAACTTTAAAAACGAAAGAATATTACAAATAACTAAAATTACCAAATTAAAGCATTAGCTAGTCGTTACGGGTAAATAAACAAGTATTGAATGTTTCAACATAATCTTTCCTCTGAAAAAAAATTAAACCTCAACGTTTTTGAATAGAGAATCAATATGACCTATAGTTGCTTTGAAGCAACATACCTATATTACTAAAGACTGCAAGTTCCACCAGAATATAGATGGCTTCTGTTGTGGAAAGAATGAATTGAAAACAGTTGTCAGTCGAATTTTGAAACCAAAGGGGCAGTTTACAAAACCAACTTACCTGTCAACCTCGGCGACCTAACGTTGCCTTGAGTTAACAAAAGAATACATTTTTTTCGTTTTGCGAGGCTATTACTTTTTCATTACAAATATTATTTAAAATAAAAGTTATTAAAACACTTACCTACCTGCACATATTTTTTTCAATATCTTCTCGGTAGTACAAACACAACAAACGCGTTTACAAAGTGCACTAAACAAAATAAGTTACACAAAGCCAATATTTCCCACGCTGCTACCCACTGAAATGCAAGTAACTCCTGAATCAGTCGTAAGAGGCGCTCGTGCTAAAATTGAGAGTCTCTTGTCATCACTGAACAAAAAGTGAGGACGCTAGTGCACACAGTATGCGTATGACGCTTTGGGAATAGAATGTTGCCTGAGGATAACAAGCGGTCGTATAGGATATTTCACACATAAACCAACAGTCACCTGGAAAATGTGGATTAAGATTAGAAAAAGAAAGATTTTCTTTGAAACGCACAAACAACATGCGACTCACGGCTTTTAATTCTACTGTTGAACGCTGACCGAATCGTGTCCACCATAATTTTGTAGAACTTGAATTGCTATTTAATTCACAATTTACGGTTGCCCACCTTTTATATTTGGGAAGGAGTTCCACAAACATAGATCTTCCATGAACTGAAAAACTGACAGATCTGCTTCTTTTCTACTTGCTTTCTTCCATTTCTAAAAATGAAGCGTAACGTACGTAACAAATCGCAAAAATGTCAGGCCAATAAGAATTAATACAAACAGGAATTGATATAGTGTGAGTTTTTAGAACGTCATTCCTAATTATTAAATAGCATAATTTCAGACTGTTTGGAAAAATAATTAGAAAATTGTTTGGATTTAGACCCTTTGTTCATCATAAAGAGGAAATTACCAATGACAAGAGAAGAGAGACATTATTAGAGAACAAAAGGACCAGAGCGAATGTAATATATCTAAAAGTTTCTTTTTTTGGTGATTTCTTGTAACCATGAAATTCAAGTATTATTTCATTTTTAGGTGTCACATTTCCCCCGGCTTCTCATCTCATGTTTTCAGAAGCGTACATACATCGGTAATTTTCCCTTCTATTTTGTGTCATTTAAATACTTGGGAGCATACGTAACAACCAAAAATGAGGTCACAGAAGAAATAAAAAGTCGCTTAGTATCGAGGAACCATGTTTCTATTCAGTCCAAAAACTTCTAACATCGCGATTAATATCAAGGAAATTGATATTAAAAATATACAGAACTGTTATTCTGCTGGTAATACTTTATTGTTGCGAAAGTTGGAATACGACCCTAGAAGATGAACATAAATTAGTGTTTGAAAGTAAGGTTTTGAGAAAGATATACGGGCCGAAACGCGACGAGATGACTGGAGAATGGAGGAGACTGCATAATGAAGAACTCCACGGACTGTACGATTCACCAGACGCTGTAAAATTAATGAAATCGCGACGACTAAGGTGGGCAGGCCATGTAGCTCGGATGAGGAAAAACGCAGATTATATTCTATTATGGTTGGAAGGCCGGATGGAAAGAGGCCATTGGGAAGACCTAGACGTCGTTGGGAGGACAATATTAGAAGATCTTCGAGAAGTAGGTGTTCGTGATGGAAACTGGCTTGATATTGCCCAGGATAGAATCCAGTGGCGAACATTTGTTACTGCGGCGATGAACTTGCGAGTTCCATAAGCCATAGAGTTAGTTTAATTTTGTAGTCATTATTAAAAAGGAAAACACAAGTATCAAAGACTACGTTTTTTTTGTGTTAACCACAAGGTGTCATTAGCGCCTGATGTGAGGGCTACGCCCTCAATGCAGGCCAAGTTTGGGAAAGGAAATTATGGAAGTATGGAATTAGGAGTCGGGTTAAGGGAGGTAATAATCTTTTATTATTCAACTTTGATCTGGGGTATTATAAGCTTTTGCTTATAATCATTATTATGATTGTAAGCAAAAGCTGATAATCATTGTTAATGATTATGAAACGAGAAATGGTGGTGAAGTACAAATAAACGCCACAACACGCTGGCACAATTAAACGAATGATTGATTTTGTAACAGTTCGCATCATCGTTTCTATGCATATGTTTTATTTATATTGTCACTATGAATTTTTATATGCAAATCGGATGAATTAATCCAAAACCTTATTTTATTTTGTTTCATTTTTTAATCCCATTCTCATTTTTTGTATTTCTTCGAGAATAAAGCAATGAACGACAGAAGTTCAACCGGCTGCACGTTGGAAGCAATTTGGAAAAGAGAAAGATAGCGCCTTACAATGGATAATGACTTCCCTACTTACAAAGAATATGCTACCGTGCATTTTATAGACCTGTAAATGTAGTTGTCGCCGACAAATCGAGGACTAGGTCTGGAATCAGGATACGCTGTGTTACCACCAACGAAGAAAGAATCCTGTACATCTTACTTGCAGCACATACCGATTTTCGCACCTAATTAGGCACCAGCAACGGTTTGTCGACTGAAATACACACCAGAACGGCATGTAAACAACAGTAATAGCAAATAGGAATGGATCCTTTTGAAATTTTGAGTGTCAGGAGGAGGGAGAAAGTGGGTCATCCCGGAGACAAGGGCAAGTCTGGATTTTTCGAAGGGCAGAACAGTTAAAGATCTCGTCGACATAACTTCGAGTGAAGCGTGATTCGGTAGTCACACATATCTATCCAACGTTAATAATTATTTTTACGTGTTAAGATACTAATTAACATGTGTGGCTAAATCGCTTTTAGTGCACCCTAATTTTCGAAAATCCTTTTTCATCAGTTTGCTTCTCCGTGTTGATTCCAATGTTCTTTTTATTGAATATGTTTACTTGTCGTGCTCAATGTGTTGGTACAAGCCGAAAATTGAATTGTGTAAATGACAATGCATCTGGACACAAATTCAGCATGTGTGTGTGTGGACCAGTATGGTCAGTAACAACGACCCTCAAGCCTCAGGTGTGGAACTATGCTACAGCGGCTCACAAGTTACATTGGTGGACATTAGAAGGAGCAGGATCCAGGCAAGAGAGTGTCAAAGTATTTATTTGGAGGTTTCCGGACAAACAGGTAGGATCAAACAAATTACCAAGATATGTTTGCGTCATATATTCAAAGGCCAGACGCAGATTTAAGAAACTGCTTATTTGAGGAACCAGAACCGTCAATCCGTGGGGGGAGTAAACTCTCCAAAGGCACAATTTTGATATCTGAACCACATTTTCTACTTTCTTAGTCCTATTTTGTCCCCGGACATTATCTGAACAATTGCAGCACCGCGGCAATAAACGTTCGGGATAGAACTGAGCTTTTGGGTCAGGAACGCTATCATTCCCGTTCCGGCTTATGCCGACGCAGACGATTTGGAGGAACGTGATGTCAAATCTGCTTTCGGTAAATGTTTCTGTGATTTACCGTGTTCTAGAGAAACCATTCAAACAACTCATTTGACAGATATAATGCAATACGATAAGTGTTTAACATTATCTCTCTCTATATGTCTAAATATAAAGAAAGTGGTTTACTTGTCAACTTGCGAAAAAAAAATCAAAATGTTTATTCATACAATCGTCAGCTGCACCAAGTAATCTTTTACTGAAGTTCATAGGCTAAAAACCTTTCTCTATCTATTCGATTGTGATTAGATTTCTTAAGGTAGCCAACGTAAATTTCATATAATATCGTAACAATTAAGTAATGTGTTTTGTTTGTGTACCTGATATATTCTAGTGACCTGAAATTTATGAGTATTGCTTTCAATTGTTTGTTAGTGGGATCTCCATCCCAACCGTGTTAACATTGTATTTTTCTTGTGTCATATTGTCTCTCCTTAACGGAACATTCAGCTGGAGTACTTCATGGTGTTTTGGGGGGCGTGGCCCACTACGATATTTGTCAGCTGTCTAGACGTGTCTCTACATAAAAGAGAGCTTGAATGCATTTTTTCTCTAATATTTTCTGGAATATTCAAAAGTTTCATAGCAGGCTATTCCGTATTATATGTTTATTACAAAGAAAATAAGAAAGAATAAATCGAAATTAGCTCAAAGCAGAGCAAATATCGATCAGCTGATTCCCGTGATGAATAGATTTAATTTTGTCCTGCAATTTGCATCATGTTGTCGAGTATATAGTATTTTTTTTCATGCCGCGAATATTGGCCAATATTTGCAATAAGTATGTAGTATTTAGAAACGATAAGTTAG
>JAGDQP010019484.1:0-14713 GCA_022664845.1 Lepisma saccharinum
AACAACGGCTGGATTTTAGATATTTCCTGAACATCCAGTTATTGATAAAATGCGAGGTTAGGTTATATACGAATAGTTCTACCAGACATAAGAGGAACTGCCTGACAATATGGCAAGAATAAGTCATTTTCAAAATGGGACTGCGGCCATCTTGGATTTCAAAATATTTAATAAGTTGTTTTTCTTTATTGTCATTCTTAGTACCACAGAAGTGTACAAAGCTTCAAGTCGATTGGTGGATAATGGGAACTAAGTTAAAGTTTGATTACCAGATTTGAACTGGACATAAAACCCGGACAGACATACTCAAGTGAATGAAAGCATGGTAAAACAAAAGAAAATTTAGACAAGAAAAAAGAAATCTAAACATGAAAAGCGCAAATGTAGACATGAAAAACATACATTTAGACATGAAAACATAAATTTAGACTAGTTCAGATATTAGGTAAACTTTCGGTTAATTCTAATCGTTCGTGGTGTATTCATTTTTAGACCAACCATTATTTCTTCATTAATTTCTTCTGGAACGTTCCTGGCATGTGGCAGGGAGCCCAGCGTTAGTCAGTTGTTCTCTGATTTATTCAAGGATGGTTGTGATCCGCCTTCCCTTTGTCTCCAGCAGGCATTATTTTCTCTCTTTCTTTCTTTTGCTCCGAAAATGTTTACTGCTGCTTGTGGTAATAAATGTTATTGATCCCTCTCTGAATTAGTCCGCGAGGAGAAGTTGTTCATCTCCAAAAGAAGGACCAAAATTCTGCTGACGTTGCAGAAATAAGACAACTTTAGGGTTAATTTTATCGGTTTTTTTTTGCTTTCGGTTGCGTTTCTACAACTGATTATATGATTAGAATGCGAAACGTTACGTTCCAGAGTCCCTTGAGTTTACCACTAGTAATTGTGTTAACAATACATTGTTGGTTGTTAATGGTACATTAGTGTGGTGCAATGTAATAGGAAAGAAAAGTCATAATGCTTAGTAGAAAGCGTTAATAATGCATTGATTCCAAACAGTGGTTGATAAAAAAAACCTAAGAATTAGTCCATTCTTAATCTCAGAGAATCATTACTGAGTTTTCCGATAACTAACGGGATATGGTGCTGTAAGACAGTATTAATTAGAAAATTACGTAAGTTAGAAACCTTGTGATCTTCAGTGTCGTAGAAAATAGATTACAGGTTTAACGCTTCGGATAAAATGTGACATAAACGAAAATAGGTTTAAAAAGAAAACAGAGAAGTGAAAACATCCTTTGTGTGTATAGTTCATATTTTGACGAAGGACGGTGCATACTCTGAAATGTTAATGGTTTTGGAAAAAGAAAAGTGTATTTCCTACGACAGTGAAGATCTCGGAGGTTTCACTTGCAAGTAATTTCCTAACTTGTTTTCAGGGTTCGATTTGTGTCATTTCCAGAGACAAGGAAGAATTTCTCAGATCGATAGAAAACAATTTTTTATACCCCAGTTTAAGATCCCAGACTCAGTGGATATTTCGGAAAACAGAACCTGGGTTGAATTTTGCAGAGAAGGGGAAATCCCAGCCATCCCCAGCTACAATTCGAACACTAGTTGTTTTACATTGTCATTTGACATACGGCAAACCTGACACTTGCAGAAAATATACAGTTGAACCTTGATTACCCGAACTAATTGGGACGGGAAGTATCCAGATTAGCGAAAATCCGGATAATGCGGAAATCATAGGAAAAATACAATTCTCTAAAACATTATTATCTACTGTACTTAAACCATTTATTTTTACAATATCATTTATTTTCCCAATAGAGTTTTATATTTTCAGAATAAAAAATAAATTTTAAAAGATAACACTTGAAACATGTTTCAACTGTATGCAATAAGGACATTGCGGGATTAAGTGCAACAACAAATTATTGTATAATGCGAGAATTCAGTCCGGATTAGAGGTTCCAGTGTATTATCTTTAAAATTTGTGTTCGGAAGAAAAACAAAAGTCGTTCTACCAGACTTGATTAAGACTAGCAATAGTGTGTTCCCTCTTTTGATGATATCTTTGGGCGAGTAATTTAGAGCTGCACAACTAATAAAATTAGCAAGGATTAAATCAAGAACGAAGGAAAGAGGAAGCGAAGAAATGGGGAGAGAGATTACTTTTCCATCTTGTTTTGAATCATGTTAACACGATTAGAGAGTGGCGCTCATTACATTCCATTTTGCTTGCTCTCCAATAAAAACCCTCTCTGGAGAATGTCTGAAGTGAATGCCATAATTAAGTTGTCTTAAGGTTTAAGACTAATTATTGTCTCGTGGCGTCCCAATATTACGAGTAACGTAAAGAACTTTATGATCTCACAAAAAATCCTTTTTTTCGCTAGTCCTACTGTCTGGGCTTTGTTTTCGAAATGTTAATGTAAGAAGCTTACTTTAGGATTTAAAACAGTAATATTACTTACTAACTAGAAACTTAAATTAGAATTTGACCACATTTTTCAGTGGTCTGAAAGGAATTTATTTGTTATCTTTGCACATACCCTATCGAATATATTTGGTTCGTGAGTTGCTATTCATTTCTTGTTGTGTTGTCAGTGTATTGCAAATATTCTTACAAAATTATGTACGGTCGATGGTTCGATACCCGATAGAGGCTCCCCTATTGACATCTTCAGAACTAGCGGTACTTTATATCTACTTGAGTAAGTAGCGGACTTCGGTCACGGAAGGTAAAAAATATAGTAATAAGAGTCGTTGCGTTGACTACGCAGTACAAATCTATACTTCACTCTAGCTAACTTAGCACCATAATTTAGTACAAGGCGTTTTTAAAATTAGTTCTATGAACTACATTGAGTTAGAATTTAGTTCCCGTATAAGATTAACGTCTCAGGGAAGGTCATAAGTTGAAATGAAACATCCGGAATTCGTGCACAAGTTGAAGATAAACAACCTTGCACTAATTTTGGTACAAGTTACTGTGAAAGAAGTATAACAGTATTGGGGTTGATATCTATTACCTTCCATCCTAATAGTTGTGCGTGATAGGTGAGACAAAGCGAGCTGTATTGAAAACCGGTAAAATGTGACTAAGAGTTTTGTACGATAAGAATTCACACAATTGTCGGTTTTATTATAATAGAGTTGTGTAAAAGAAAAGTGCAAAACAGACTGTCTGATGTAACGTACCGTCTTGGTTAATATTTTCAGGGTGTCTAGCGCTCTGGAAAACCTGGAAAAGTTGGGGGATTTAGTGGGTCAGGGAAAAACAGGGAATTTTCTTTAAACTGGAGATGAATCAGGAAGTTATAGGATTTCTCCGTGTTCTGCCCAATTTGAGAACATTCATGCCCATGGAGCAGTGGATGCAGGAATTTGTGTTCAAGCTACGGCGGTCGGTTGTCCCCTTCCTTTTAATCGAACCAACGCTATTTCATTTTCCCTTAAGTAAGTGTGTCGACGACAATCCGAAAAAAAATTCGTCTAGAAAACCGGGAAAAGCCAGGGAATGGTTTTGTTACTGTGTCTGAAGTAAATTTGTGATTTATATTTTGAGGCGTCATTCTCATTAGGAATTGCCATTTGAGTATTAGGACGGACATGTTTTTTTTTTTTTTAAGTCGAGGTCAGTCGTCTCTGTTAAAGTGATATTTCCCTCCTTTAATAAAAGAATCAAATGAAAAATTCTCGTGTTAGGTGAGCACATTAACTCCATAAGGTCATGAGTTGATTATTATGCAACGAAAGACCCAACAACAAGTAAAAGCATTACTTTATGTAAATAAAAACCAAAACATACATACTAAGCTGAAACATGTATGTGTATGAGTGTTTAATTTTAAAAAGAAAGAAAAACCTATTTGCCGGGTAACTGAATAAGTTTATAGCTCTTTTCTTTATTGGATGGATCGTAATAATGTCGAATTAGGTGACTGTTTTTCACGACAGATGTAAATGTACAGTTGAGAGTTGTTTCTTTTTTTTTAATTGTCATATTGCCGTTCCCTTTGTAGTTGTTTAAAAATGACGCTGTCCTTGACCTGCCTGTGTGACGTACATGTTTGTCTATTCGAGACAACAATATTCTATGGACATTTATTTGAAGTTGACAGATTTGTAGACGTGACATGAGACGTTAACGTGCAGCATCCATTGGAATTCTGATGAGATGCTGCTTATACCGAGATGACCTCGCAGATAAAAAACGATTCGGCGACAACGAACTTGGGTGAGCTAGAGAATAGCTCGTTGTGGGTTATATGCACCAAAAGCGGAAACGCCACCAGAATTGAACTTTTTTATGACAGTCACTAATGACTTCATATTTTACCAAAAAAAAAAAATTGTCTAACAAGACTTTTTGTTCCAAGTCTGCTTCGAAATTCGTATTCTGTGTTTTTACGTTTTATTGTATTGATTTAAAGGTTGTTGAGTGTTGAAGCTTTGTGAATGAAATTATCAGGATCCAAAAATGTATAACCTGCAATTGTTTAGAGGAAATTTCCAATTTGCATTACCAACGTAACCTTTTGTGTGGGTGAATGTGGGCGTTGTTTAAATGATATAACGCTTTTCTTTTTTACATCTTATTGAAATGTATGTAGGATTCTTTTATTCCATTTTAAATTCAGAAGACGAGGCTCCTCTTGAAAGAACTGTGTGTATGTGATTTGGTTTAGTATATCTCTACTTAAAAGTATATATTTTTTCCTTTCACCAGCGAACTAAAGAGAATTGTTTACAACATTCTATTATCACAATACCTTTCTGGAGATTGTTTATTATACTTCTCCCCCCATTTTTAAGTGGAATGCCCCGCAATTCATCGGTTTTCGTTTTTGGACTGGTAATTTCAGAAGTAAGTGTGGCACAGAATAATGTACTTGCAATAGGAAACAAAATACTTTGCTGTATCCATAAATTGGAACCACACCGATCCCTGGGGTGATGGCAAATTCACCAGACAAATACAATGTGTTCTGATTTTGCTTCTGGACGGAAAGAAATACTTTGTTCCTTCCCCCCTAAGGTAGTAAATATTCAAATTCGACACACACACTGCTCTTCTTTTCATTGTGTATTATGCAGTTTCTTTACAAAATAAACTGTTTTTTGTTTGTGTTAAAAAAAATATATGCCGATGAGAAAGGTTCTGGTGCTTGTGTGTTGTGACATCTTTCCATCGAAGTTTTAATAACAGAAGGAATAATATTAGGTACATTCGTTCGTTATTCTTCTACAACAATAACATTTTGTAACTCAGGCGTCTCGTGGTCTAAATAGCAACTAAAAAGCTACTAAAGCGCTTATATATAAACATGTCAGCAATTCTTGTTATTTTTCGTTATCTAAACATTCTAAGCATGTTGGGAGCATTTTTCGATATTAGTACGGTGATGATTATTCTTTTGAAATACCCGCAAATAAGCCCCGCCTTAATTAACTGACATTCGTGAGTTTACTTATAGTTTCTTAAGTAAACTGTTTTTTTATTTAATGAACGTACAGTAAAATACTAAGTGAAGCGGTGCTTCAGGAGCTGTATCTGCAGAACCGCCACTGGCAAAATAATAATAAGTAAGGACAATAAATAAATAATGCAAACAAATGCGAACAGAACGTTTTTTTCTTTGTTGTTGTTGTTTGTTTTTTAAGCTATTTTGAGGTTAAATCCGACACATCCTTGTCATTTGTGAAGATCTGGTTACAGGGTTTCCGAAAGCTTAGAAACAATAACTTCAAAGAAGTAAGGATAACAAAGCAATACAAAATGTGGTGCAGAACAAAAAGGTTTCTTAACGCTTATGTATGAGAAATAATGTTCTTATGGTGAGCAATGGCTTATACAAAAATAGAACTTTAAAAAGATCAAATACAAGAAAAATTCGAGCGTTAATCATTTTTAACACACGAAAAAAAAAAAAAAATCTTCCTGTGTTTCCAATTTATAAACACAATCAGAACTATAAACTGGTTGATCCGCTTTTGAATATATTTCGAACAAAGATACCTTTTCTATAGTTGCGTCAGTACATACATTATCACAGCGATCATTTCTCATTGCTTTTTACTTATATGTTAGCATTTCGTTTTGTCCTTGCCAGCCAATATCAACACCTTCTCCCTTACCTTTTATTGTCTCGCCGATAAGATCATTTAATTTCCATATGCAATCGGGGTCGTGCTTCACAATAATATCCCAGATGGGCTATTCATGACCGTCGTGAACAGTGAAATGTACGTTGAGGAGGCCTCACAACGTGAGATACAGTTTATAAATAACTGAATGATAGATGAGTGTCGGTAAAGACAGGTTTCTTTCTGTTTCTCCCCCCCCCCTTCTCTTCTGAGTACTCGATCGATTGATGTATAGGGTAATTGGTAGAATACATTAATCCGATGTTTTGAAGCATGTGTGTGTGTGTCTTCAACATGTATTAAGGGCGTAGCTGTAAGGTTATTTTCAGAGGAATGGCCTCTCATCACTTGTTTTATTTTTAAAAATGTAAGCACTTTGAAGACATTCTTGTGCGTGACCTCGCTGAACCATCTGAATTATGGTTGTACATACGCAGGTGAGGTTTCTTCACATGTGTGGGTGGGGGGAGAGGTACTGTATGTTGTGAATAAAAGATACCTAGCAAATTTCAACAAAGGTTATTAAAAATAAGTTCACTTTTAACCCTCATTCATTTGTACAATGTTTCTAATTATAAGGCTTATTAGCTTTTGTAAGTAGGTTTATGTAGGAGAAAAAAGGATTTCTTCATAGGAAAGTAATTAAACTTCTTTCATGCAGAGATATCTAAGGCAGGTTCAGGTCTGATGATGCTCCTACCGCGAATTGAACCCAGAGCCTGTTAATTACAAAGTAACAAGTGACGCCACTCATCCATCGATAACACTATGCTTATACAATTTATGAACGAATATTTGCGGAAATAGCACACTTTAAATTATTCATATTGATGCGATCTTACGAAATACAGTGCATAGACAAAGAATCGTTTATTTGAATTTCTCTCGGGCTCAGACCGATAAGAGTGTGAGGGAGAGGATGTTGGAAGGTAAATTCGTAGGCACCATCCCTGCATTTGCTTCGTATGACTCAGGAAAAACCCTAGAGAAACATTTAAAATGTTGTCATGGGTAAGTAATTACCGTAAAATCCTGTTATAATACGGATATCGGGACCCGGGAGACTTCTTTTACATTCGTGTTATAACGTATTCGCGGTATAATTTTCTTCCTCCCCCCTTTTTTTTCTGAATGTAACTCTAATACTGTACTGTACAGCAGTAGTAAAATGCTTATCCTTGAATTCAATGCACCAAATTTTTAAAAGTCGTATTACGTATATCACAGTACAGGACACAGTCTGTAAATCAGCACCGCAGCAAGAAGAAAACGGTACCTTGAAATAAGAACTGTAAAATGTTTGCGGCCAGTGATACCCGCGACCGCAACATAGCTGAATCGCGGTAAAACGAGGTTCTATTGTATTAAAAATCTTGGATAGGTCAAATAAATCGATTACAAGAAATTTGGGGAAATGGATTTTTGCACTAAATTAAGTACTAAAAAAGGAGGCGGTAGCGCGTGTAACTACGAATCGGGCGGCCCGGATTCTAATCCTGGCCAGGACACTGGATACTTTTCTCGCGGTGTTCCCATACCTGGTGCTCTGAGGTGCACTCAGCATCCTATCAAATTGAGTATAAGGGTCCTTGGTATACCCCTACCAAGGTCCCTTTGGTAGGGTTATACCAAAGGGTCCTTGGTATTCCTGAGCATCTTGGGAGGTAAAGGCGGTTGAGCGTGGGACTTGATCATCCCACCTCAGTTCGTACCGTAGGTCGAGAATATGTAGAGTACTATCTCCACATCCCCCATACGCCGTTCATGGCGCGTGCAGTTCTAAGAAAATAGTTAACCTAAAGTGCTTGGTGTTTTCCTACATGTGTAGAACCTGAGTTAGGAATGGTCATTTTTTGTTTCTTACCGTCCATACCTGGGATGCGTGAATTGTAATTTGACGCATCTGTTATTAGACGATTTGTGTGTATGTTGAAGAAATAACAGGAACCAGTTACATCATATGATTATTTTGATATAGCAGCCAACGAATTCTTAATCTAGCTTTTGTTGTAATGGTTTGTACCATATCTTAGTTTCTCTGTAAAACAACGCTGTTAACTGCAGGTCGTTGCTTGGTTTTTGTTTTCTGTTGTAGCAGTGAGCTCTTTTGGCTCGAGGCTATCAGCAGAACTGTCAGTTGGGCTTAAAGCAGGAAACTGTCGATTACGTTAGAATACTTAATTGAACTTGTAATTAGTCGTAATTTGCTCCGAATGACACTTCCTTGCGACACACAACTGTAGGGAAGGGGGAAATCCCTAATTAATGAACGCAATAGAACGGGAGAGACCGGCCACATGGGGGAGTAAGGTTGACGTAATTTGCACTCTAGGAGCAATGTTATTGTTCCCAATGTGTTTCCATCTCACTCGTTTGCTCGCTTCTTCTTCCCCTTGGAAGTGTGTGTGCACAGGAAGAAAAGGATCGGATGTACCATCAAGACGAATGCGGATATGACGTCACATTTAGATGCATTAATTACTTTTAATCGTTGTCGTGACTTGAAGGGGGAATGAGTTCTTGCCTTAACCAGCTGGGAATTCAGGTCATTGTTTGGCAGGTGTTCTATTACAGGAACGGATGAAGAGGGTGCAGTACATTGACATTTATGACTTGATAGTGAAACATTATATTTAACTATTTATCAATGGTCTATGCACTGAAATCGGTCATGTTTTAAATAATAAGTTACTTTCTTTGTACGGGCTGTTGTGTTGCATTGGAGTTACACATACCACGTTATACAATAGAACTTGTTAGACGGACATGGAGAGCATAATCAAAAGCAAGAATGTAGATTTTTTTCGAATTTTTTACAGTGTAGCACTGTATTTTGGGAATACGACTGATTTAGTTTTCAGCGCAGCTCTCATTTCAGTTGTATTAGAAAAAAATATTTTTCGAAATCATTGACTTGCATACTCGTATATGTAGCTTTCTCAAAACACCTGCAAATTTATTCGAGTAATTGCGTATTAATTGGGACATTAGTTCTTTTAAGTGCTGTGATGAATTTTAGGATCTGTTAGTATCTTGAAAGTACTGGTACTGTGGAAATACCAAGGAAAAAAGTAACAACTTCCCACTCAATAAATAAATTCGTATCAAGAATTAATAAACATATATTACCGTATAAAACATCGTAATATTCTTGTAAACAATGACAAAAGTGTGTAATGTCATGGAACAATTTAAACATTTCACTTTTTTTTTTTACCAAACAAATACGATCTTATAAATGATTATTTAATAGCCAGCTTTATAGGCTATTGATAAAGGTCACTGCCAACGGCACTGACCCTGCTCAGGGAGCCTTTTCTGTCAGATTTTTCCTCAGTCTCACCAGACAGATGCTGATGTGATATCTTAAATATAGTCCTTGGCCGTTGCCTTCCATGTTCCTTTCCTCAGAAGTTGTCCCTGTGGGAATGGGTGGCGGGCTTAAGCCATAAAGCTTATTCAGCATCATGTCGTTTGGGGATCATTGGTTCACTTCTTCCTGTTATACAGTGTTGAATTCGATGTCTTAGTGTGTGTAGATGAGATAATAATACATGTAAACATTTTCAGATCTATTCCATTAACTTCTTGGACTAATTAGTACTTTATTCTTTCTCGTTCACAGCAGCTGGAGGAAGAGGCAGTGTGCTTTTCGAATCAGGATTCGGAGGTGGCAGTGGAACTCCCCTTGCTTTACTCCACCTCCCCCCGACGGCGTTGCAGGAAGTTGCAGCGATCTCGACGGTCGGGGAGCCGGGGGTCTCCACGGTGCGGGTCGCGGTAGATACGAAACAAGCAGCGGATTTGCTCCGGCCGAGTGACCTATCTTTGTGCCGAGAAGTGGACAAGGAGGCAGGTTTCGTCTGCAAGAAGTGCCAACTTGCATTTCCAACCGAGGCGGCTCTGTTGGGTCATCAGCGAGTTGTGTGTTACCAAGGAAAAGCGGCCGATTCCAGAGGCACCATCCGACTGGTGCAGGTGCAATACGAATGTAAAACCTGCTGTGAGACCATGTTGACACTTCTTGAGTTCAAAATGCATTGCGACACGGAACATCATCTTCGACTTTCGCAACAACCCACTCCTAGTCCGACTCTTCCACCGCCGCCCCCTCCCCCACGACCATCGTCAACAAATGTCCCACCATCATCATCATCAACATCAACAAGCATTTTCGCAGCACCACCTTCTTCCGAGTCGCCATCCACCGGACTATCAGATGAGATGGAGGACGTTGTAAACCAAATAACCGCTCTTGCCAAAGCGGCCGCAGAAAATACAGACTCGAACGCCAATATTGCCTCCAAAGCCATCTCAAGCGTCCACAGTAGCAGTCCAAAGCTGGATCTCCCACGTGAAGTCGCCACCACCGCCACTGGTCAATAGGGTTGACTGAAAGACTCTCTCCTATCTTTTAAAGCAAAAAGATATTCCTAAGAAGTGGTTAATTAGCATAACTTTAAATCAGAACTTGTGTTTTAAAAGGAAAAATTTAC
Source organism: Lepisma saccharinum (assembly GCA_022664845.1). Lineage (NCBI taxonomy): Eukaryota > Metazoa > Arthropoda > Insecta > Zygentoma > Lepismatidae > Lepisma > Lepisma saccharinum. The sequence goes on from JAGDQP010019484.1 coordinate 10,605, forward strand.
GATGATGTGAAATTCGAATAGTCTCATGAATGTAGATGTGTGTCTGATTATGTGTTAGTCTTGTAATCATACACTTAAAAAAAAAAAAAGGCCAGCCAAGCTAGGCATGTTGAGAAAACTTGTGATGTCGTGCTCAGAAGATTAAGAAAAAAAAAATCTAAAGAAGCTTCCCCTCCCCCCAATCTTCTCCCATCAACAAAAAAAAAACTTGTGTAGTAAACTTGTTGTTATATTGGAAAGTGAGCATGTGTGTATGTATCTGTGTGTGTATGTGTGTGTGCTTGTCCTGTATGTATGTGTGTATGTATACTATGTTTCGGCTCGGTGATTTCATTATTGTGTACACTCACTCAAAGTTCCGCACCGCAGCTGAAATCCAATATTCCTATTTAAGAAACAAACTATCGTTTTACATTGTATAAAGGTACGATGGACTTGGTAAATGAAATAATAATAATAATAAAAAAGTGTGCTGCTATTACTATTCCTACGAGATTAAGAATTAACAAGGGATTTTAAAGAAGATAAAAAAAAAGTCATGTAGTAAGTCATTTTTTCGTATGTTGGAGTGTCCTTTTTGATAACTAGGGCTACCTGTATATATGATTATTATTATAATTATTATTATTATTAAAAAACAAAGTATAGAAGAGTGAAAAGAGCTGGCTGTCGAAACACCTCGCTGCTTTTCTGTAATTTTTGGCATATAGAGAAGTCGTGAATAGCTTTGTTTGTGTATATGTCCTTTTTCGCTGGTTGTAATGCCATGTTATTCCACAAAAATGTTTCTGTTTAGAGCTATTGCTAGGGTCCAATATGTAAGATTGTGTGTTTTTTTTTCTTGAGTCAGGAACGGAGGGAAGTAAAAAAATATATAAGAAAAAAATAATACTATAGATATATTATATATATATTTGCGAGGTTGGATGGATTATATTTACGTACACTGTCCCCCCTCCCAAAGAAAAAATATATATAAATGAAAAATGTTGATATGAAAAAGACCTCGCACCATGAAAATTCCCTCCGTGACCACTCTTTCTTATCGTGTGAGTGTCGGCTTTATTCTTGTATCGGTTTAAGAAAGGGAAGACACTCCGCCAGCCTGTTCTCTGCCGCTGGGACAGGAACAGGCTGTATAAAAAACTTTAAGTACTGAAGTAAGAGCAAAGGTGAAGTGATGCTAATAATTGTAATTAACAACTATTTTAGAAGAACAAAAGGATAAGGATGATGATGATGATTATATTATATCCATCATGATAATTGGTCCAGTGTGCTTTGTGGTTCTATCTACGGTGTTACCTGTGTGTATATAAAGGGGGACAATTGAGAGATACACCTAGAAAGCATTGGGTAAGGCGTGCTCAATTTCTCTTTGACTTGTCTAAAAAAAAAAATACCTAATGCTACTGAAATGCACTGCCATTGAGAAAATTTGAAAAAGCACCGGGACACGAAACACGCACTTTCGATACGTACTTACTTAAGCGTGTTTCATGTAATCATCTTGAAATGGGGGTGGTTAGACTGATTTTGTTCCCTTAACAAGAAATGAACGTTATACATTTTGGTAAGGGATTAAAATTGGGTTATAACCACGCTAGACATCGCTTCACATGTCACTGCGAAGGTACATTCCCAGTATCCAAGGTTCCTATCTTAGCTAACATTACTAAGGTTCCTGTTTATGAATGCTTTTCTATAATAAGAAAAATTAATTAATTGTATTATTAGTTAAGTGTGCCGGGTACGTTGTTGGTGTACATCTTAACAATATTTGGGGTGTGTGGAGGGTGGAGGAATGGAGAGTCCAAGCAGTGGGTGGAGAAAAAGTTATTTTGGTATTTTTTAAAAGAAAAGTATAACTATCGATATGTATGTATAAAATGGTGCAAATCTGGAATTTTCAATATTTAATAATCATATCAGAAAATGTTTGTGATAAATATTTTAGAGAATGCTTTCATTTGTCTAAAGGAATCCATTTTTATAATGCGTATGGAAATGGCGCTAAGAAGATAAGTTCTTTTTTAAAAAAGTTAGCAGTTTTTTTTTTGTATGTTGATTTTTTTTGTTAGTATAATTCCAAGAATAAATGCTTTTGATTTTATTTAAAATTTAGATTGATCTTTAATGATATAGTGCACCATTTTTTTTTCGTAATGTAAAGAAAAAATGATAATATTGTATATAATAAGGCTACATTACATTAGCTTGGATGTCTCCTGATCTCTGTTCTCGGTTGGGCTACTAACCAAAGCACACATGACTATCACTACAACTGTTCCTCAATGCTATGTCCTTTTCCTTTTTTCAGTTTTTTTTAAGAAGTGTTTATATTAGTAAAGAGAAAAAGAGTTTTAAAAAAGTAAAAAAGAGTTAAGCTTTAAAAGAAAAAAAATCTTCAATGTTGGTGCCATTTTTTGGTAGAAATACTTATTATAAAAACAAAAATAAGGCTTTCTGATAAAAAAGAGAAAAAAAATAATTATATATAGATTAAATGTAATATATTCAGCAACTATCTTGCCCTAGAAAAAAAAGAATTGCACAAGAAAATGTTTTAAAGTAAAGAAAAAAAACTATTAAAAAATAAAAATATCCTACTGGACTTCATCCAACAAATTGGTTCCTAGCTGTAAAAAGCCATTGTAACCAAGTGCCGATCTTAACACTGCTCTCAAGTATCAGATGTACTAATAAAAAGTATATCATTCCTAGTAGCAGTGATAGTTCTATGGAAAAATGTTGTGATGACTATTTAAATACACAAGTTATTCTGGATTCTCCGCTAGAATAATGGAAAGGGAAAAGCTGATAAAAATGCCAAGTATATATATTATATATACAGAAATCCTTGGACTGTGGTAACAGCAAATATAATAATATTATTATTATTACTATATAATAATAAACGTACAAATTACGAAACCTCGCCCAAATAATAATGTAGTGGTGTACGTATTGTGAATAAAACAATTCATTTTTTTCGTTGTTCTTTTTGTAAATGAAGGTGTGAGGGTGATGATGCTGCTTACGATTATGGTTCCTAGTAGATTTCATATCTTTAAAGATAACTTATTGTGCAGGGGGCACTGCCATCACCAACACTACCTCTTATATATCGCACCGCTGTTGAAAAACTTGCCCATGCTATGCAGTACATTTGTTGTCATAGAAACTGTAAAATAAATGACGATCATATCATGGGTATTCTTTGTTTTTTGTTTTGTTTCAGAAACAAAATAATTAATAATTTTACATAAAAAAAATATAGTGAAACATTTCAATTTAAAATAATAATAATAATAAAGAAAAGATATTTACATCTCATGTAGATTTTTCTTATTAGATTTGTTACATATTTTGTCAATCAGAGAGTTACAAATTTCTGCTAAGTCACTTTCTTGTAAGCATAATTTTCTTTGCATAAATGTTTTGAAAAAAAAATATAACTTTCATGTTTTATTTTTCTTTTCTTTCCATATGTCCAAAAACACCAGGAAAACTTGTTAGAAATTTCAAGCTGTATACGTACATACCCATTAGTTGTTTCGTATGAAAAAATCCACACATATATATAGATATAATTGGTTATTAATAATAGAAATAATTTTATTTTTATTTACATTTTATGATTGTAAACGTATTTGATTGGCTGATATTGGGCTAGAGTAGCTGAATTACAGTGCGTCGTGAAGGAGAACGGAGCTACCTAACCTTCGTTAGTGTTCATATTCATCTTTAAGTGTTTGATTATAATGGAAGAATAAATAAAAAGAAACGTAAAGCACTATGTCATTGGAAATATATTTAATATAGATCAGGATAAGCTAGGAATACTCTGCAAAGTAGTTTACTAGACAGTACTTCTGTGTTACTTTGTCAATTAAATTTAAGTTGATTTAAAAGGGTGGGGGGGAAGGTCCCAAAATTCGAAAGAAAAGAAAAGTAACTATTGAAAGCACACCTAAACATAAGAAAACTGAAGGTACAGTGTTGTTAGTAATAGGGCAAGATATCCCCAGTCCTTCCTTTCCCAATTGTCATGTGGATTGCTTCTCAATTATCTGATTTTTTTTAAAAAAAACTACACAATTTTTTTA
>JAGDQP010019485.1:4329-18539 GCA_022664845.1 Lepisma saccharinum
CTGTTTAATTTCGTTCATTTTGATCGACTTTACTCACACATCAACGCACTATAAATACGAACACAAAAACATAGTTCCACTAAATACGAACAGAAAATAAAGCTCCACTAAATCCACTAAAAACTACAACAAACAACACAACGAACTAAGCAATGAACGACTGTTCTCCCGCTAGAATATAGGAAAAGAAGCCCTCAGCCCGCCAAGCAGTTAACCAGAAAAATAAACCCAGACAACCGTTTCTTCATGCCTAAGAGGTTAAAAAAATGTCGGTGGTATTCAGTCTTGGTTCATTTCAGATGTATTATCAAAATACTGTATAATTAAATATCATAGAGTATAGGATTCTGTTTCATTTAAATAACATTTTTAAAAAATGCCGCTCCTCCGACGCAAGGAGAGTGTGTGCTCTGCCCCCTGCCTCTGACCCCGCTTCGACGACTACTCACTCGGCAAGCTTCGGTACTTTTCGCGAAGTAGGCGTGGTCGGTGCCCTAGTTCACGTCGTTGGTTAACGTCAAGTGTGGATTTGTAAGTTATCTTTTTAGTTCTTTTTAATGACAACAATATATTTATTATCTAAATTTGGAAATGACGTCATTGTTGTGTCAGCGTAAGAAGATTCCTGTATGGAATTCCAATTTGCTTTGTTCATTTTGGTCAAATAATCAATTTTTGGACTAGATTGCTGAGAATTTTCTTTATGTGGAAGTTCTGGACGTTCTAAATTTTCTTCTTCTACACTTTTTCGTAATTCTAACCCTCGTTTTATTCCATCATCTACTATTGCCTTCATCTCCTTGGTTGATAGGAATGGATTAGTTTGTATTACAGGATTTAATGCAATAGAAGAGGTAACAGTTCTATGTATGGGAATATTATCGGAAGTATGTTTTGAAGGTCCATTGTCTTTGAGATTGATAGGATTCTTGTCAATTATAGATGGTGATTTTGAAAGGTGAGAGGTGATTTTCTTTTAGTGGATGATGGAGAGGAATTTCCAGCAGGTTTTATGGTATGAACTTCATCTTCGTCTTTCTCCTGTATATTTGAGCGTATGTATTGTTCGGTGTCTTCATAACTAGTGATAGAGAGATTATCTTTTGCTTGATCGGTGTGACTGGAATTTTCTTCGTCTTCCGAGGATGAATTGTTATCTAACTGAGTTTAGTTTTTCTTAAGTTTCTCTTCATAATTATTCCTGTTGGACTTTTAACTCTAAGATTGTGTGTTAGGCTAAGCTTTACTGTCTTCTTCTTTTATAAAGTCATCATTGGATGGAAATTCTTTTGTTTTAGATGTATCGTTTTCTGTCTTCTTCGATAAAAAATCTTCTTTCATGTGAATTTCGTTAACTTTAAGTGTATTTTGTTCTTTACCCTCGTTTTTATTTGGCTTTGGTGAGAAACTTTTCTTCTCTTTTGTTTTGCTCGGGCGTTTGCCTCCGCCCATGTTTAGTTTGTAATTTGAACTAGGAATGGATATGGAAAAAAGGAAAAGTTAGCTACTACAATAATAAGACCTAAGAACAATATCGCTCACAATATGCTAGATTCCTTCGCTCGCACCTATTAGAAGCGATAACGTTATTTACCTGTGATATGAGCGTTACTTCACATAATTAAATAAATATAATTTAGAATGAAATATAATTAGGAAACTACATAAAACATTGCCATTGTAAATAAAATGAAATAAAATTTGATAAAAATATTCCAGTATGTTAAACTATTCACTTTGAGCTTATATAGTGATAGTTGCGACATCTATGATTCATTAAGATATTCAAATATAACTAGCGCTATAGGGTGTTCCGAGACAACACAGACCTACCTAGATTTAAAAGCTTTGCAATACAGGCGAGATTCCCTAAAGGAAATAAGGGATCCCCAGAAATTATTTGAAGTAAAGATGGGTCTAAATTAGTATGAATGCCAGTACCGCCCTGCACGCAACAATAATTCGTTTCTGGAAAGTTAATATCTCAAAGAGATTTCCTTTCCGCAAGGACTTTTTTAAGATATGCAGTTGCATCATAAACAGGTGTACATTACATACTTTTCAACGAATAGTTGGTGTATTTATTAGTGAAAGAGAGGGTCGTTTCCCGGTTAGATGGAAGGGATTACGCTTATTATCTGTACTCATACGAAAAGTGCTTATTTCGACCCACATTTACTCCAGAGATAATGTCTGGGAATACCCTACTTGATTTGGGATATCCCTTGCGCGCCCATTAGACAATTGCGGTATATGCATTCTTCGATAGAGCAGATTTAAAGCCTTTGAGGATATCTTAGTGTTCTACTGTTCATCTAGAGTTCATTTTCCCACGCTTTCGGTAGCCTATAGCGCCGAGACGAAGCATTTGTGCACCATCGATGGTCTATTCTTTTTTCTTATTTTTGTGTTAGGAATCTCGTGAGATGTTCTTGTCGATGTTGTTTCGCAACACCCTGTATATAACCCATTACAACCGTAATTTAGAACGAATTGGACATTTTACCACAGAAAATGTTATTGGAACTGGTACATTACTCTATTTTGATTAAGTCTTTTCTTTCAATATAAGAACAAAGTTCTTGAGACATTGACAGATAGGATATATCAGACATGTCATCAAGTTGCAAATTTTCTTTTTTTCTTTTTTTATTTGTCCTGAAGAATTAAAAACACTGTAGGTATAAGGATAATTAGAGTAATGTATTACTTTATCCTCCTCACTGTTTCGAACACATATGAGTTGATTTGATTTCTGCATTTGACAGAAGATTGCAAAAATGTCAGTGGCTTCTAACTTTTTTCGTTTTCTTTGTGTTTTTCTTTTTAATTGTATGCGCGCGCACATAGGTCACTTCGGTGTTGAGCAATGTGTTTGTTGTCTGAACAGATCTGTTCTTATTAATTAAATTTATTAAGTTTGAAATAAGACATGTTTAAAAGGAAAAAAAAAAATGTTAAACGAAAAGCATTTGAATCGATGACTGCAAGAACACCTTAAGTCCACTTTTGGTCCATAATGAGTTGACGGCGGCAGAAATGGACACATCACACATAAAGGCTGCCGTGGGGTGTCATTTTCAACGTCAACTCATTATGGACCCAAAGTGAACTTAGTGTGGATTTTTGCAATCAGCGATTTGTTATCTAAATAATCATATGCAAGGAGCGAATCTATTTAATTTATTAATAGAGATATTTCTAACTGAGCAACTTATATGATTCTATGTATAGAAGTTTGGTAAAAGGAGCTTTCGAAAGTTAATAGCTTGTTGAATCGGAGGCGGACCCAAGTCATTAATTAATAAAATGAACTATAAATAGAAATTATTTCGGTATAGTCTTTGGTGCAAGTTCGATTAAAGTTCGATTTCCGGTAAGGGTTCAAACTTCTGTACTTAAGACAATTGTGAAGGTACTTAAAGGAAGAACTGTTTAGTCAATTTCACCTGGAAAAAACTGACACGACACGATGTACTGACCCCACATTACCCAGATGAGAACCATCTGGCAACCCCTTGACTCTTGATCAGCTGTACTCCTTCAGGTTTGGTAGAATGATTAAGGGAAATTGAATGAATGAATTTACTTTAGGCTTCTTAAGCAGGCTTGAGTAGAGTAAGCTCAAATTCTTCAATATTCAAGTTTAAGTAAGTTCAGAGCTCAGTAATTTGAGCTGAACGAAATGACTTTTCCAGACATTTTAACGATTCTATTCTTCGTTTTGAGTTCTTGAAATCAAAGAACTTAAACTATGTTATGTGATAGCTTATATCCTTGTTTTAAAAGAAAATAGTTAATGCGAATTGCGAAGTGTTCTTTTTCATCCATATATGTAATAAATTTTGAGTATATTTATGGCCTTTTGGCATCTTTGACTTGTCAGGCCGGGATGGGTTAAGTAGAAGATGGAGAAGGTATCGACCAGGAACTTACTTACAGTACCATCCAGATATTCATCTGGTGAAACCGATTGAAACCCTGGAAAACTTCAGTCAGGATGGTCGATCGCAGTGTTTGAAGCCGCGTATCTATCCGTTGCCGATCCGAAGTCAACTACGTTGGGTATGTCATGAAAACTGGACTGGAGATCTGACTACTTCTACATATATCTACATAAGCATCCTACTCATATTTAATAAATAAACTCAATTTCACAAACGTCCTCCAAAGAAATTAGATTGGTTGCCCTGTATTATATGTATGATACAGACTTTCACTTGTAGAAAATGAGACAGACAACATGAAATTGAGCAGTTTGACCCGGAAGGGGAGGATTTTCTGCTCTCCCCGGGTAAGTCCTTCTTTATATTCAACAAAACTATTTCTTATTTCAAGGACCTATGCTATCTTTTCATATGGGGTAACAAAATATCCTGAAGGTGGAGAAATTTGAAAATAGCGGGAATTTCCCCCTGGGTCACTCCTTTGTCATTACTGGCGACTTTCCCCAATTGGCCATTTCAAGAAGATGAGAATTAATATTTTATTCATATTCCTTGTGTATAATAATAATAATAATAATTCACAGCCATATTCAACCCACTACTGTATAAGGATTCTCCTGGTCTACTGCTCCCACGCTGACGTCCAGAAAATCGGTACCGACCTTCCCCAAAAGTCGAGACCAGGATGGGATTTTTTTTTCCTTCCCGAAATTTCGGTTACCCGCACACCCCTAACGGAGTCCAACCTTTCTTAGTTGCAGGGTTATTGAGCTTGAAACAACACTTTATTCATGTATTGTTTTGAAAATATTGGACATACAAGTTTCGTTAAACTATTTAGTTTAGCTTTACTATTCTGTCACATTGCCTCATTTTTCTTAACTAATCAAATATGAAGGAAATGAAATTCTCCAAGGTGTAATATTTTCCACCAGGAATCACAGATAACGTTTAGTGAAGAACTCAAATATAGCTAGGAAAGTTATACAGCGCTCTATCTTTGTGTCCAGAAAACAAACCCGTCACAGCATCCACCTAGAAGAAACATTACACACACTTTTATTTAGCCTAAGAGGTGCTTCCATTATTTTGCATATGGTGTGACATCTTTTGTAAATATTAAAAACCAGATTTCATCATGATAGAGATACAGTTACATTGCAGTAGTTACAAACAAACATGGTGGCAAATTGTGATGAATATATGATAGCTTATATCTCTAACTTATATCTAAGTATGTGAACATCTCGGATTAATGTTAGAGAACACGTTTCCATTCCCATTTATACACACACGGAGCGGCTACTTATTTCTTTCTGAAACTCATATTTAAATAAACAAGAGCACACATAGTATTAATTATTATAATTTCTAATTTCGCTATAGAAATGCATAGTACCGTTACATGACTTGCAAAAAAAAAAAAAAAAAAAAAAAACAGTCCTGACTAAATATTTTAGCTTACAAACAAACATAGTGATGGAACGAATAGAAACGAATTATTTCTTTTTTCTTCCGTTATTATTAGAATGACAAAGTAAATGGGTATACAAATTTTGGTAACTCGAGAGCAGTCACCTTGGGAGATATCGATGTTATAATTCTGTCTGTGGAAAGTGATAAAAAATTGTGGAAATATCCTTATGTTCTTAAATTGCTAAAATAAATGGAAGGTAAATACCCAGTAATTGATACTGGGTGGAACGTGCTACTTGTTGGAAGGTATGCTCTTCATGGCCGCCATCTTGAAGTCCGCCATATTGAATCTCAAATCATTGTCTTAAATGGGAAGTGGGTCTTGTAATATGTCATTCTCGGCTAGAATTTCACGACAAATACGTTTCTGAAGTCAGTTTTACTGTAACTATATGGTTGAGAGATAAGGGTATGTGATACTAGTATCGGGTAATGATACAATAGCCTGAAGACACCAATTTCGTTTTGCAATAACGAAGGAAATTAAACCCCAAATGCATATAAATTGTTCCTGAGTATAGTGCCCTACAGATATGGATTTGTATCCATTTGAGTTTAATTCCTTCCGTCATTAATAACTTAATTTGTTAAAACTATAAACTAATACCCAGAATACCCGAGTTCTAACCCCCGCTACAGTCAACTTTTTACATGCTTTCTAGGCTAGTAAAACCGATCTAACTTCAGTCAAAAAAGTATATAGACAGAAAGTGTTTAAATATAGTTAGTTTCAAATGAGAAACGGTGTCTGAGCCATAGATGCTTAAAGACCATGAGTAAATTCAAGTGAAAAAAATCCCTTTCGGTAGGCCTACAGGCTGAGGTAGATTTCGAAGTTTCGCTGGGAGCCGGGGCTCGCCCCCCAACTTCAGTGCTTTTTGAGAGGATGGGCCTCCTTTATCTTAAACAAAATCTCCCTGCAGCACTACACCACCATGGAGTACCTCTTCACCCTCCCACGGTTGGCTGCGCCCCCAAAGGGAAGATTTGCCACATTTATTGTAACCTACTCTTGGTCATACACCTTCATTGAAAATTTCGTTTCTCTACCTTCAATGATTTGGAAATTGGGTTTTTGGGCCGGCCATTTTGGATCCAAGTTGACGAATTTTTGAAAGTTTTCTTATTTTGTCGTGACCTACTTGTGATAGTACAACTTCAAGTAAAATTTCATTTATCCAGCTCAAACGGTGTGCAAAATGGGATTTTGGGCGGTCATTTTGGATCCAAGATGGCGACTTCTCCCAAATGTTGTGATATTTCCCTAAGCTACTCGTCATAATGCACATTTATGCCAAATTTCGTATCTTTAGCTCAAACGGTGTGGAAAATGGATTTTTCGGTCCGCCATTTTGGATCCAAGATGGCGTCTTTGAACTCATTAGGTAACATTTTCATAATCAAAAAGTGATGTTGTACCTTTGTGCCAAATTTGATTTTAATAGCCCCAGCGGTTTAGGCTGTGTATTCTATACAACAATGGGTTCGGCGGCCATTTTGGATCCAAGATGGCGACCGATTTTGCTCATTAACGAACTTAACCGAGCTATTAAGCCTAGAAACAGCATATAAAAATTTGGTTCAAATATCTTCAAAATTGTGGCAGCTAGCGTGTTAAAATATATATATATATATATATATAGATAGATAGATAGATAGATAGATAGATAGATAGATATAGATATAGATATACACACTTTCATATCGTACCGATCTCAATAGGTATATTTTCTTCGAAATCTACCTAAAAGTATACACGGAGAGTTTAATGGCAGTAACGATTTCTAACGCACTAGCTTCGTATGTTTCTACTGTATTTTTATCATTGCATGAAATTCCAACGCTGCTCCTACAAATTCAAGCCTAGAGAGTTCAAACTTTGAGAGAAGAAAAGTACATAACGATTTCAAGAGCTCTATCCATGCCATTTCTAATTTCGTTGTTGTTCATTGTTAAAATCGCTTGATTGTTGTAGTTGATATCTAAACCTATAACAATGAAGGTTTTTTCAACAATGAACAAAATAGAAAATATTCATGGATAGAACTATTAAAATGGTTATGAAATGTCTTCTGTGAAAGTTTGAACTCTCTACACTTGAATTTGTAGGAGCAGCGTTGGAAATTCAAGAAACGAAAAAAAAAAAATAGAGACATCCGACGATAGTGATACCATCTAACGTTGAAGGTCCACTTCTTTACAGTACAGAAGAAAAAGATGAAGATATATATCACACTAGCGAGAACGATAACAACTTCCTTGTATGTACAGTCTGAACCATAAATAGTCCCTCGTAGAAGCAGGAACAACGAAATAGTTCGTGCTAGCAACAGGAACTAATCAAAGAAGTTGAAATGATGCAATATTTAAATATAAACTGGTAATTAATAACTCAACAATTGACAAACAAAGGTAAAACAATTAAACGAAAACAAAATACAACAGTTTATTTAAAGTCTTATTCTATATTTAACATAATGTGAACCGAAAACAAGTAAAAATATGTAGAATAGAAAACTTGTTAAAAATCTCTCCCCGAAGCACGTACTGTGTATTTCCTCTTTCATTTTTACTTGCATCCACAAATAAGCAGGCAAACCACTTCGCTTTACTCATAGATTTCTGGTCCGGTCATCTTCAATTACGACGTGACTGAAATTAACGAAATATCACATGCAGAGATGGAAAGAGGAATAATAATATAGCAGCAAAAATAGAGAAAGAAAGATTGGTAATGGTATCAGAAAAGAAAGAGTGAAAACAGGGGCAAGTGGCCACTCACCTTCTTCGTTCATTAACCGAATACTACACTACTAAACAACTGAGTACTGTATGCACCCCGCTCAGCAAAACCTAGTGGAAAGGGTTTTCAACGCATACAAATTAAATACGTTGGAGAAGCAGTGGTCACTACTGTGTTGAAACATCTTTCGTTCCTTTATATATATGTATTAAAAATCCAACCGTTGAAAGAAACACGCGATCTTCTCATGAATCCAAATATGTGTAGGGAAGGTCAACGAATTGCTGAGTGGTCAGTTTGGGAGAATTTTTCGCTTATGTGAAAAGAAAATAAGAAGGTCTTTCTTACTTGACTGTATCCAGTGCTATCTTCATTTTCTTCTTGTGTTTGGTTTTGGGAATGTTGTTTTGGTTTCCGAAGGTTACGTCATGCATATTGATTGATATTGAGTAAATTATTAGCAGAACGACTGACTAGCTATCGATCACTCTAGAACTGATATAATATTCATTTAATATTTTGCATAAAGGTAATAATTTATTTTCCTATAGATATAGATCAAAATGAGCCTCCTGCTTTGCTTAGTCGGGAGGGCGCTCGACTTCAGTGCGAGCGGGCCCGGGTTCGATGTTGACCCAGCATCCCGAGGACAATTGGGGAGCTACGTGAATAAAAAAAGTAGCGGACTGTGGTCATGAAAGTCAGATACACAGCTATGAAGAGGCGTTACGTTGACCAGGTAACCCACTACTTCAACGTAATACAGCCGTCTGACAGGCCAGGCCCTTAGGGACTGTCGTGCCACCCAGCTCAGTTTTAGTTTTAAATAGATCAAAAACTCTAAAAGTAATGTTTATTTGAATAAGAGAACGAGGTTAAAATGTAGAAGACGACTCTACTGAACGATGCACTACCCATCTCCTGAGGTCCTGTGATTATGATCGGTGACTTAAATAGCCGCGAGTTCGATTCTTGTTCACACCGATCATCCTGACTGAAATTCTTCGGGATTTTCTCCAGTCAACACAGGCAAATATCGGTACGGTACCTAGTACACAGGAATTCCAATATCGTTTTCTCTCATGGTAATAGCCTAGTAGTGGACGTAACGTCACGTACGTAGGCTTTACTCGTCAATGCGAGAAGTTTAAAGTTTCAAGAACGAACAATAATAAGAAAATAAGTGTCATTTCTATCTCATATTAGTTGATATAGCATCTTTGAGAGATTGTAGACATTTCAAGAACAAAATTGCGTGGTGTAAAACAATATTGAAATGCATGAGGTATGATCAAATTTCTCTCGCAGTAAAGGAAATATCAATTAAGAAGAAGTGAAGAGAAAACTATAAAAAAGAGATGCAAGGAATATAGAATAAGTATAGATGAAACAAAAATCATAGGTACAGTAACTGAAAAACATCAAAACCGGAATGGAAAAAGAGAAGAAGATACTCAGTAGCTATAATTTTGGAAGTATAATCTATTGTGAATGTGGACAAGAAATGAAGATGAGACTAGCAATATGATTTGAAAAGAATCAAGAATTAACAAGGAGTTAAAAACTGTGAGCAATATGGAATAAGGAAAAATGTAAAGAAAATGAAAGGAATAGTAACTGAAGAAAGGTAAAATCACTGGGAAGATGGAAATTGGAAACTAAATTTCCAGTTTTTAGTATTTTGGAATTATTATAAGTGAGAACATGAAGTGTAAAATAGAAATAAGGTGAGAGTAGCAATTCGAAGACACAACAGTAATTCTGCAAGACAGAGAAGAATCCTTTCAGTAGACAGAGTTGAGGAAGAAAATGATTAGATGTTTTGTACGATGTAACGAAGTATTTTATTACAGAAATAGGAAAAACGGACCCTATAAAGGAATAATGAAAAAAAGTGGAAGCCTTTGAAATGTAAACACGGGGGAACCGGGGAAAATGAAGCTGATGCAAAAGATATATGAAGAAGGGTTGGAGAGAACGGATGAGGAATACAAGAGTTAATAACCGAGAGATCACGTTTAAGTACCTATTTCTAATGGGTAATAGAAAACTACATACTACTGCGTTTCTAAATTTCATTAAAATTATATTAAAATAAATTAAATTGGAGTTAGGAAACAGATTTCCTATCGAAATGGGGGGACAGGAAAAATATATGTGAATACTCCTTTGAAACCGCAGTAACGCTTATTTAATTTATCAAAATATTCTTTAGTGTCAAGAGGTAAGGCAGTTGGCTCTGTTCCAGATTAGTAAAACACTTTTGTATAGTTCAATGTTATACCTTTTCCCTAACATTTTACTTAAATCATATGGTTAGGGTAGCATTAAATTGTGCTTAGCCTAAAGCGTATTTGTTCCATATAATGTTTCGAAATGCGGAGATTGACAACGAAATTACTACACACTTACCTAAATCATTACTGAGTCTTACTCAACATTTTCTCTTAAGTATCTTTGTTCGTTATTCTTAGTTGAAACTATATTGTGATTGATAGATCAGGCTAGTAAGAATTTCAAATAAGAGAATACTATAAAGCTAGTTTCAAATTTACCCTGTAGCACTATCAGAACTTGAACTCGATTCAAGAGTAGACACTTTGGCATGAATAATGAAAAACGCAATTGGCGACCTTTAACAGTGACTGATCCAGAAACAAGCGGTGCTATACATGACTTGATAATTGAGAACCGACTAGTTTCAGTAAAAGGAAAACAGCAGACGTCCTGAATATCTCCTGTGAAAGCATAGGTTAGATCATCCACGGCGCAGAAACTTTTTGCAAAATAGGTTCCGAAAGATCTGAATCAGGGAAGATAACGTCCAAAGAAAATAAAGGGTTTTCCCTGTTTTAATACTGGTGAAGGGAAGTGAGTTTTTTTTCGGAATTGGTAACTTTCGGAATCGAAAAAATCTTTGATACTGAGACAAGAACCTATGCTACTTTAGAGTGGATTGAGGGAAGATGCCTATCGGGGAAAGATGGTTACAGTGGTGTAATTCCGTAACTATGACACTCTACACACAAAACTAGTATGGTGTGGAAGAGCTAGTCAGTATGCTCTCTAAAGGGCTGTAGTGAATATCGCGTAATCTGTCACGTGGATAAGAAGCAAGTCCTTTGAAGAAAAAAAAAACTTTTTTTATAGCCTAAAAAGCCTCAAGTCAGTAAAACGTTTAGAATCGGGCTAAATTCCATGGCAGAGTTGAAAGTGCACTTGAATAGGATAGTTTTGACTATCAAGTACTTGCTTAGACTGTATCAAAAGGAAGCTATATGTATGGCGGGAAACAGGTGAACTGGCGTTTTACCCCGAAAGTGGGGATAGACGTCCACTAATTGCATAAATAAGACTGTTTTCATTTTTTAAGTTACATTAATTTCTTTGAACTATTGTTCATCTTTAGTCATACAAGGTCGTTTCTAATCGGTAGTCTGCGTACGTATTGAATAGAATTTCAATGTCTTTTATGACCTTTCGGCAACTATAGCTCAGGCCGGGATAGGGGTGGGGTGAATATGGGGGAAAGAAATCAGCAAGGGCCTAGATTCGAAGACACCATCCCAGCATTACCCTCTTGTGTGACCAAGGATAACCCTCGATTAATCTCATGGTTGCCGCGGGGATCGAACTCAGGATCTACCGAACGCGAATCCAACTCTCTACTAAGTGAGATACGGATTATCGGCACATGTCCAGTAGATAGAATGCTGTGCATTACAGAACTATATTCTTATTTCACACAACTGCATTAAATTTGTGTATATTTCATATCATATTAGGAAGGGAAATCTACGCTTACAAGCAGATGTCGTCAAAGTGGACGTTTTAAGAAATATTTTCTGAAGTGATGGAAGTATATCCATATTTGTTCATGCATTTTAATCGTATTATAGATAATATAGCCATAAAGTTTCACATTAAATTTTACTATGATTGTCATATATCTTATTTATTATAATGTATTAGACATCTTCCTCCAAATGAGTGGGCACATTTTGATATATAAGTTTAAAGGACCTTCATGTATATATTTAGCTTCATGTATAAGGGGCAGTCAAATGAAAACCGAACACCAGCCATAAAACACATTTCTCACAAAAGTTGGCAACATTGTTGCTATATATCGATTCTGCCATTTTTGGTAAACTTTATTTTTATATGGGTCAGTATAGTAACTTTGGACTTCGGCCCGTCACGATTTGCCTTTAGCTGTTAAGTGTTAAAATCCACACCCATGCCCCTGTCGGGACTCGAACCCGGGACCTTCGAACCGATGGCCTACGCACAGGTTCACACAGTTGTTTCGTTATTGCTCTGGAGGTGAGCGTGTGAAAATTGTGTTCGTCCAGCATTGGAAATGGAGGCAAGCGAAGAAGAGCAGCGAGGTGTGGTTCGTGTCTTGGTGGTCGAGGGTGCTGGAACATGCGAAATTCATCGTCGCATGTTTGCGGTGTATGGCAAACACTGCATGTCTCTGACTAGTGTGAACTAGTGGCAGAAGAGATTCCGAGAGGGACGCACATCACTGCAAGACGATTCCCGCCCGGGATAGGACCATCGAGCAATTGCGCCTGATGTGATTGCGCGGATTGATGGTCTGATCCGGGAAAACCGACGAATCACAGAGGAAGAAATTCGTGGTCATGTCGGCATTAGCCATGGCTCCGTGCATGCCATTATCAAAGATCACCTGCAGTTCCGAAAACAATTGCGCGCAGTGGTTTCCGCATGAACTGACGATGGGACAAGATGAGATTGACAGAATGGCTGCATGTCTGAGTCATCTGCAGCGGTACCACAGAAGAGTATGCGTTTCTGTCACGACCTGAAGAAAGACATTCGTGGACGTCGGTTTCAGTCGGACGAGGAAGTGCAAGAGTGGGTGAGGTTGTGGATCCGTCAGGGACCTACCTCTTTCAACAAGACTGGGAATTGATCGTCTCGTCTCCCAGTGGGATAAATGTATTAACACTTCTGGCAATTACTTTTGAATAAAACAAATTCCATTGTCAGTTTGTAGCGGGTGTTCGGTTTTCATTTGACTGCCCCTCATACTTATGTCAGTAAGAGTATGAATGTTCATTATATGTTTGTGCTAAATTTTGCTTTTCTGTTTCTTTTAAGTACTCCACAATGGCTGCTAGAGCAAAATGTGTGGTATCTTCCCTCGATCCACTATAGGGTATCAGCGGAGTTACAGTGGTATAAGTATCAGTTATGGTCACAATGGTATAAGTATCAGTTAGGGTCACAATGGTATAAGTATCAGCTAGGGTCACAGTGGTATAAGTATCAGCTAGGGTCACAGTGGTATAAGTATCAGCTAGGGTCATAGTGGTAAAAGTAGGCAGTTGCCAGCACAAAAATCAGTCTGAAGGGTGCTGGCAAGAGTTTTTCAGAGCCATGACGGTTTTCTTCATGGACTAACGAGAATAGATCTACAATAGCTGGACAACACTATGCAAGTCACTTGATACGTTGAAGGAGAAGATTAAGCTGAAATGGCGAGGATAACTATCTCTGGCATTTTGGCCTTGGCATACAATGCTTTTGCCCACAAGATATGTATTGTGACTACTAAATTAGACACAGTTGGTTTCAAATTGGTAAGTCACCCTCTTACTCATCTGATCTAGCTTACTCTGAATATCACTTATATCCCAAGTTTGAGGCAATACGTAAAAGCGCAGAGATTTGAGAACATTTTCTGAGGTCAGCAATGTTACAGAAAGTTGGTTACAAGCACAACCAAAGAGGTTCTATCTGCATGGGCTGAGTACACTCCATTATTGATAAGAGATCTATCAGTCTGACAGAGAAGTATAAGTATGTAATGCCATTACTCTAATTCCTTTGAATCTAGGTAAAACCACTTATCAGCATCCCTTTATACACCCTTTTATTGGATGATTCCATGTATAGTTACGTATATCAAATAAGACAATCCATTGAAATAAGATCTGACCATTTATCATCTTATCCATACAATCCGATATATATATATATATATATATATATATATATATATATATATATAT
>JAGDQP010019486.1:352-34783 GCA_022664845.1 Lepisma saccharinum
GTGGTGTTCGTGAAACGTTTGTTCCGCCATCTCCAACATGCAAGGTACCGGAACCCATGGTAATGGAAACTTCCGAATTATTTAAAAACAACGCGGCAGGTATCCTGGCTTTGGGATTGAAGGGGGATTTACTGCGATTGACCCTGAGGGTGCCAGTGTTGATGATCGAGGAGATTACGTGAATGAAATTTTCTCATTCGCTTTGGTTAACACTATCCCAGATATACCACCAGAAGCGTACGTTGGTTTAACGATCGAGAGTACAGCCTCCACCATCGATCGAGCGTTGAACGTAGGCTGGCGGAAACGGGATGAACTCACCTCCAGCTGCAATTTTATCGGCTATTGAGAACGTTCTTAACTGAAATGAGACATTCCTTTTCGACCATTTCTTGATAAAGTTACACTGGGTGGATATGCGAAAGGGAATGGGATGAGCTAGACACAGATATAAGAAGATCATGAAAAAAAACACGATTCCTCTCCAAGCACACCTTTTCACACAAAAGTCGGTCCTATGCTTCCCACAGGCGTTAGCTATGGCGAAAGCACGGGCAAATCATAAAAGAAGACGGAAAATGCAATGAAAAGAAAGGGAACAGGACCCGGGGTCTGGAGAAGGGAAGCATAACGCCTGTGTGAAGCAGCAGGGATAGATGTGGAGCCACAAGGGGGATGCGGACTAGAGGGAATCGAGTTTTTCCAACAACACTTGGGTCGTCAGTACAGAATTGTAGTATATGAGAGGAACCCGGGTACAAGAGATGCGAGAGTAATGTTCTTAGGACAGCCCGCCAACATACCGGTATAAATTCAATACAAGAAAGACGAAATGGGTTACGGGCATTATAGTACGATTACCTTTATTACATCGTACTTGCGCATACAATAGTATTGCGAGATGTTCTTGAAGGGGTATCAATACAAGCACCTTCATAAATGCAAGTACACGTGCTCTTACTGCGAAGCCCGTCACACCATCGAGGACGAGGAAAAGGGACGTTTTAAATGTACGAGTTGCTATAGAACATTTCCCTCCATGAAATATATAACGAACCAAAAAAGGTAGGGCTGTATGTAGCATGGTACAAGAATGCCCCAACTGCCTAGCCCTTATAGACACCCGCAGACAACGAAATGCCTAGGATGAATGTGGCCAGTATTTTTGTAAACTGTGCTAGAAGCACGTACTCCCACAGCACCAGTGCTTCATTAGAAAAATGAACTTGCAAAGAAAAGATAAATATTTGTATATTATCTATGATGTGGAGATTCTACTCCTTGCTCCATATGCGAAGGGGGACTGCAGGCATGGGATTAATATCCTGTGTGCATCCCACCGTTATAAAGAATGTAAAGATAAGGATACTGATGCCTCCCGCATGGTCTGCGGCGATCCGAAAAACAGTGGTAATCGCAATTTCACTTTCAAGACCATGACTGAGTTTATCGAGCACGTACTGGACCAACGAGATCAGTTTTGTCGTATCGTATGCCTAACCCACACTGCGTCCTATTATGACATTATTCTGGCGGTACGAACAGCGATAGAGGAGCAAAGATATATGATTGCCCGATGAAATAAAATCATACAATTGACGCTGCGCAATAAGTGGTCTTCTGGGACACCTTTGACTAAATGAGTGTAAAATTAGCGAGTCTCCCGTAAACCCTAGGATTGGATACCAATCTCCTTAAAGGTTAATTCCCGTACCTTTTCAACACGGTAAAAAACTAGAATTATAGAGGTCCAATTCCACCATTCGATATGTTTGACGCCAAGGGTCGTAGTAATGAGGAGCACGTTGCGTTGAAGCAATAGCATGATGAGTGAAAATCAGGACGATGAATACACCTTCGACATGCAGATGGAACTACTGGCGTATTGTAAATATGACGTCGCCATATTGACCGCAGTGGTTATAAAGTTCTCAAACATCATCGAAGAACGAATCGGAGGAATTCAATGTTTCTTATGAAGCGCGACATTTTTGTTTAGGGGCCCACCTTTCCATCCCTGCCTCTCTGCGTTCTCTGCACAGGTTAGGTCGTGCACTTGCAAGGGCGTGCAGCGCGCACTACTTAGTGCTTCCCAGCCTGGGGCAGGCTTGTCCCTTGAGATTGTTGGATTGCCGGAATTCCGACATTCCAACGATCTCCTATGTTCCGTCTGTCTGAGACAGGTGGTGTTGCGGGACGGTCTTTGTGACCCGGCGTCCGGAATGTTGTTCCTAAGTTTGTAACTTTGGCTGGGAGGGAAGTCCCTATCCACATATATGCTTTATTTCATACGAATTACATATATTATATAGAAGACAAACACAAGACAACACAGGACAAAACAAACGTTAAACTGGAGTTAGGCTTCTTCTTTTCTTCGCGCTTTCTGCTTCCCTGTAACGAAATAAAAAAAACAAAGGTATTTTTTTAGTCTCTTCTTCTTCTTTGCTGCATGTCAATTTGTCACAGGGCCGCTAGTATTTCACTGGAAAGTCCAGCTTGACTATTTCTGTTCCTCCTTCTTTCTTCATACAGTTGGATATATGCATGTCTGTTCTTCTCCGGTCACACTCACACACACTCTTGGGATTATTCACTAAGCTTCTGTGTGGTGCGGCTTCTGTAGCCCACATATACATTTGTTCTGTTTTCATACATAATTCCTCATTCTACACTATTTCACTTCATCCTGGTCCCTCCACCGTTTCATTCACACTTTCACACTAATTGAGTGTCTTTTGCAGGATTTCCGTACAAAGCACTCTGCTACTGGTTTCCAGCAGCTCTCAAGTAGTCTTATATATTGCTCGAGTTTGTTGTTTTTCGACTTTGTTGTACTGTTTTAACGCGCAAGACGTTATATTTTGTCTGTGTCTATTGTTCATGATCTGTTATTCGCAATCTGAAGCGCCTCCACTGATGTTGTTCGGTATGCTCCCGTTAGCCGTAGCAGTAGTTGTCGTTGCGATCTGTCAATAATTTGTTTCTGTTTGATGTCGTCCATGCAGTGACACCATGTACTGGCGGCGTAACCCACTACTGAGCGTATTATGACGTCCTGGTACGTTCTTATTATTTTCAGTGGTATACGATACTCTTTTGATGCAATGTTTACTATTTTGTGTGCTACTTTGATTTGTTTTTTACTTCAGTTACATGTTTTCTAAAATTTAGCTTTTCGTCCAATATTACGCCTAAATATTTAAATTCTTTAACTCTTTTGACTGATGTATTATTGATTTTGATTGTAGGTCCTCTCTTATAGTCTAGTTTACCTTTAAAGATCACATATTTTGTTTTTTCTGCTGAAATTGAGATCTTATTGTTATTGCACCCTGCCGTCATATAGTTTATAATGTTATTTGTTTTATTTTCTAGGTCTTTTCGGCTGTTCCCTTTAATCACGATCGCCAGGTCATCTGCGTGTCCCACTGCTCTTTCCACATTTTCCATCTCATCCAGCATCTCCAGGCATGACTGGAATGCTATATCCCAGACAACCGGATCGAGCACAGAGCCCTGCGGACAACCCTTTGTTGGTGTCTTCTGCACAACGCCATCGGCCGTTTCAATTTGAATCTTTCTGTCTTTGAAATAGTCTTTCACAACTTTCCATATTGCAGGATGTATATTTAGATTTTTGAGTACTTTTAGCACTTAGGGCCACCATACGTTATCAAAGGCCCCCGCTATGTTGAAGAATATTGTTAAAACATATTTACAGTTATCATTTTTGAGATTATTTATGGTACCGCAAACCTCGTTGATTGCGTCCTCTGTCGATTTGCCACGGCGGAATCCATACTGTAATCTGCACTGCTCAAGGTTTACTATTTTTACATTTATTCTTGTGATCAATAATTGTTCAAAGATTTTGCTAATTACGTTTAGCAGACAGATTGGTTGGTAGGACTTTGGGCTAGTTTTTGGTTTATCTTCTTCTTTTAACAATATAACGAGGTTTGCAGTTTTCCATGCTTTTGGGAATTTTCCCTGCTTCAGGCATTCGTTGAATATGTACGGAGACCAGTATTCTGGTATCGCTTTATAAATTTCGCTCCTAATTTGGTCCGGGCCCGGAGCTTTATGTGGTTTTAGGGTCTTTATCGCAGCTGCTACTTCTTCATTGGTTATCCATGGCATCTCTTGGTCGTTATTTCCATAAGGGGTGTGTGTTGCCCCTTGTCTTATTCTTTTATTTTCGTCTTCTACTTGGTCATCCGGGAATAGTTTTGTGACTAATAGTTCCATTGTTTCACGCCAGTTTTTTGTATATGTTCCATCTTCTTTTTTTAATGTATGTAATATCCCTTTAGTTTTTCCATTACGATCTTGTAAGGCATACCCCAGATATCCTTACAAAGGTTTTGATCCACAAAATTCGCCCAAGTTTTCTTTTTGGTTTCGTATAATTCTTTCTCGAGTTCTTGCTTTATTTGTCTATAGTTGTTAAGTCTTATTCTTCTCAGTTCGTGGTCTCCAGCCGCTCGGTAGCTTTTTCTCCTTGCTTTCATTTTTCTCTTTAATCTATCCAAACTTCGAGTCCAGAGTAATTTTCGGTTGTTGTTATTTCCTGGCGTCGGTGCCGTTTTCATTATTGCTTCAATAGTTTCTTTTTCTATCTCTTTTGCCAAGTCCTCTAGGTCAGCATTTTCTTCGATTTGTGGTAGTTTTAATTCCTCTATTAATTTTTTGAAGTTTAGTTTTTTTACATTATAGTTAATTTTGTTTGGTTCTTCGTTAAATTGTTTATTATTTTTGTTCTCTAGGTCTATATTGAAGGCAATGACGCTGTACTGGCTCGTGGTAACATCTTCCATTACTTTCCATCAATTTATGTATGTGTTCAGGTTGCCCCTTGTCAAAGTCACATCTATGTTACTTGCCACCCCAGCCCTTCCCTGAAAAGTTGGCGGTTGGTCTGCCTTGTTTTGGACAACTAGTTAATATATATTTATTATATCCTCGTATTTTTCTCCTTTTTGGTCCGTTTCAGGGCAGTGCCAAAGCGGTGATTTAGCGTTTGTCTCCCAAAATCATTATATTTCCCCTATAAAACCCCTCCAAAATTCGTTCCAGTTTATGTACAAAGATATCAGCTGGCATAGAGAATTGGCTGTATATATTTACAAGTGTTATTTTGTCACCTCCCATGCCCATTCTCAGCAATTGGATCCACCTGCAAGTGTTTTTTGAATCTACTAGTACATCTATTTTCTTGTTAAAGATAATCACAGCCACCATTGGATTTGGAACATCTGGTATTAGTTTTCTTTCATCTGTTCTCATTCCCGTCATTTTGCCCTTATTGGTTTAAGGTTCTTGGACACACGCTACATTTACTTGCTCCTTGTCACAGTATAGCCTAACTTCGTGTGTGGCTAGCTTGGATCTGTCTAGATTAACTTGGACAAATTT
This sequence comes from Lepisma saccharinum, assembly GCA_022664845.1. Taxonomy (NCBI): domain Eukaryota; kingdom Metazoa; phylum Arthropoda; class Insecta; order Zygentoma; family Lepismatidae; genus Lepisma; species Lepisma saccharinum. The sequence goes on from JAGDQP010019486.1 coordinate 5,771, forward strand.
GAACATTCTATGGATTTCTCAAGTAGATATAGCATGCTGGAAATTTGTGTGTCGGTTCGAAAATAACTCGTCCAGATGCCATCACAAATTGACGGTATACATTGTTAAGTTGAAAGCACTCATCTCTTCTTTGAAAGACTCTAATCACCAGCTTCCATAGTTCCTGCGGATCTGAGGTAATTCCGCTTGCTCGCAGATGAATCCTGTCCACCTCGTCAATCACCGGGAAGGTAATACTTTTCCCATTGCTATGGATATTTCTAAGAATGGTTCTTAGTGCTGCTACGAGCATTTGGGCTTCTTCTAGTCTTGAAAGTATGTAGGCCTTATTTAGATTATCATAAAGTATGTTAGGGTTATTCCCATCCTCCGGTTCGTCTTCTTCAGCTGATCCTTTATCAGTTCCTATGCAATTGTTCTCTTTTGTGGTTTCTAGTTCTATCTTGTGTCCTTTTGAAGTGCCCTTGTTTTTCTTTCTTTTGTGAAATCTAGGTATCCAGGATTTCCATCCTCTCCTCTTTTTATTCAGATGATTTTTATCGTGGCAATTTGCAACGTCTCTATTCTCAAGCTCTTGGTCTTGTTTTTCTTTCGCCATGAGGTCTCTCTCCTCCCTCTTCTCCGACTCAGAGTTCGACCAGTCACTCTCACTTTCATCTCTGATTGTGCTCCATATTCTTTTTATATCTTCAAACAGTTGCTTCTCGTGCACCACTATCTCGAAGCCTACGTTCTTAATATTTTTCTCCCATTTTTTAAGTATAATTAATACCTCCTGGAAGTCTTTTCTCCATAGGCCCATACCTACTGCCGGGATCGTGATTTTTATTCTTCCTTCTTCGTTTATCCCTGCCATTAAGTTCATGGTTGTTTCAAGGTCTTCTAGGAATGTCTCTCTTGATGACTCAATATTCATAAATTTGCTGTTGTATCTATTTTTGACAAATAGATATTGAGTTCTTTATCGTTTTCTTGCGTAATGTTATAGTGTTCCAATTTTTCGATTTCATATTCGTCAAGTGTGAGAGCTACAAGCTGTGCAAAACCTCTCGGGAAAGTTGTCAAGTCCGGGTTTATATAGAGCATTACTATTTGTTCTTCATGCTGCATATCGACGTATCCATTCTTGGTTGTGAGGAAGTTGTCTATTTTGGTTGATTTTCCTTCGTTTATCCATTTTTTAAGTATCTCCAACTTCTTGGTTTAATTGAATTGTATGAGTCTGTTCCTACTCCTTCTTATTCTGCATGGGGGGGGGTCTTTCTTTTTGTGGAATTTTGTTCCTGATCATGGGTCGAATTTGGATTATTGTCCATAATCGAACCTATCTATTACTCTTTGTAAAGCCAGTTGATATTGAGGGCATTCCTGTTGGTTTTTGGCCCCACACAGCTTCTTCCTCATCCTACATGGTATGCAGACTTTTTGTTCCTTGTCTTTACAGTCGGTTTTCTTGTGGCTTTTTTCCCACATTTCCCACAACATGTGTCATTCCTGCTGTGTGCAGCGAGATGGCCGTAATCGTGGCAATTTATGCAAGTAGTCACTACCAGGAATTCCTTTACATTTGTGGCCTCGTACCCTATGTATACTCTAGGGTTTCGCAATATATGTTCTCTTACCTTCTGGGTGTCTCGAAGACCAGGTGAAATCTGTCCTGGTTCTTCGGACCAGTCTTAAATCGTGGCTTAATAAGTTGTTTCTGCTCGTCTGTCAATTCGTATAAGTTTCTTTCTATCTGTTCTTCTATCACATCCTTTTCTTTTATCATCCATCATTAATGGGTTCCGCTTAGTGCTTCTATTTGTTAGGTCAAATTGTTCTTTCATTCCCTGGTGTTCTCTTATTTTCTCCTCATCTGCTGGTGTCGCCATTTGTAGAATTAGTGCTGACTTTGCTTTTATAATTTGCAAATTTATGCGATCCTGCCTATTTATTGTTCTGGTTAGTATCATTCTTGCGTCTTTTATGCTTTCACCATCTTTTGGTTTGATGATGATTGTTGGTCTTGTGTTCCTTTTGTTTGTTTCTATTAGTTTTGTTTTTCTGGTACTTTCGCCGCATCTTTTTTTAGTATTTCGGCAAAGCTAACTTTTGGCGTTTGTAGCACCTTAACCTTTTTGTGCTTTTAGACTTCCGTTTTCTTTCTACAAGTTTTTAATCTCCTCCTCCATTTCAGCCATTTTGTTTTCCAATTTCTGCTTATTCTCTTCTAGTTGTCTGTTTCGGAATTCCAGTTCGTTGACAACCAGACTTCCTTGGACTGCTTCATCTCTCAGTCTGCCATTCGTAGTTTCTTCTTTCTGGAGTTCCGCTTCCCTTTCTTCTAGCTTCGTTGCCATTTGCGCAAGTTTTATTTCGCATTGTCTTAGCCTGTCATTTTCTCTTTCCAATTTGGCCTGGTTTCTTTCCAATTCCATTACTCTTCCCTTCATAAATGCTATCTTTATTTTAAGTTCTTCCATGTCTTTTTCCTCTTTTTTCGTTTTGTTTCTTCCTCTTCCATCTCTGGTTCTCGTTTTCTTTTTGTTTTTTCATCCTGAGCCATCGGTGTTCCTGGCCTCGAGGTATGTCCTTGCTCTTCGTCCCGGTCAGTGGGCCCTTTTCTTATACTTCTGAGCGATCTGGGTGTTGCATCTCTCACCTTATCCATCTGTATCTTTTCCCAGTCAGCGTATACTTCATCTATAATGGTTTCTTTAAGGTCTTTGTCTTCTTTGTTTGATCTGGGGTTTCCCGGATTTCTTTCTTTTTTCTTGATCTGCCCTTGGAATTTAATCTTGAACGGGTATTTCGCTTGGTCCTGCGGGTCCCCTTTTTCTGAGAGCCATTCGTTCTCTAGTCTTTCAAGGCCCGAACGCGTAAAATCCGCTGGGGTCGCACTTTCTCGCCATGTTTGATTACTACGAATAATCACTAATACACAGTACAGTCAAGCTGTCTTTACACTTACAGGAAATAAATCACCGTACCCCCGGAACCACAGGCCAGGGAGCGCAGCACCCGGTCGTGGACCGACCCCAGGGAGGGGGACCAACGTGGGAAATAAGAAAGGGGGGAGTTAAAACGGGGGGGAGTAAAAGTGGTAGAGGTGCACTACAGATGAACAAAAACGGGAATTCGTACGCCAATATGAAGCAAAAGATAAAATGGAATTGAAATACGAAGATATCGAGTTGAAGACTGTCTCAGGAGTATATCTAAAATATTTTTAAATTCACTTTTCTGCAAATTCAGGCAGCGAACCGATTTACCTCAGACAAAAATAGTAAAACATAGCCAGTCATTATTAATCTTGCTACTAGCTCCTCAATATGAGGTTAGCACCGTAATCCCGGTCGGGGCTGAAACACATGTTGTAACATACAAGGACGTGGAAAATGAAAACACGCCACTCACATTTTCCAACGTGACACAAGCTGCTTTTATATCATCATGGGCACGAGTAAGATTGTACAAACTGATTGAGAATGTAGGCTACGTTAAGGTCCTCTACGTAGATAGAGATTAAATCATGTTCATTGAAAAGTAATGTGAAAGACCATTGCTGACCATCGGGAATTGCCTCGGAGAACTCACTGATGAAATACCTAGCGGGTGGGAAATGTTCCGGTTCATTGGGTTGGGACCGAAAATTACACTACCTGATACGCAATTTGGCAACAGGGGAAGTGAAGGAAATTATAAAAATTCGTGAAATCACCTTCAACTTTCGAACACGGAAAGAAATTGACTTTCAACATTTTAATGATCTTATAACTAAAAGGAGCGAACACAAATGTATATTTTCCAAAACCATTATTCCAGTTAATTCTCGATTCTGTTCCAAAAAACACTAAATCGCCGAACAGGTGTCTTATTAAACCTAATGCAGGTATGGAAACAAGTCAGTTGGGATTCAACTGGTGTGATAAGCATAGATCGAAATATCGTTCCAGGGTCGAGTGTCATTGATCTTGTTAATGAGGTGGTAAGGAAACGGTCACCCCGTCATCACATTGGTATTCAGTCATACAAGCAAGTCCTTCAGGAAATAAACATTCCCAAAGAACTAGTTAGTTTTCAGTTTGGGGCGGGGACGGTGCGCATTCGGAAGCTATAGAAACATAAACAATTCACTTTCCCAAAGGCAAAGAAAGTCAAATCCAAGTCCAAGAAACGGAATACCATATTTCGAATCTTTAAATTTTATAAAATGTAAACATGTCCTTATCCAACGTGTACTATACGAATAACGATCTAGTGTTTCTAGGAAGTATAGAAAAACTCAAGCGGAAAACTGGTAAGTCCGCACGAACCATTAAGGAATGGTTAGCAACACAGGATGGATACAAATTACATGCACCTGTACGTAAAATCTTTGCGCAAAAACAATATTATGTGACTGGACCAAATGCATTACCGCAAATGGATCTAGCGGATATGCAAAACGTGACAAAGTATAACGATGAGTACGGATACATATTATGTTCAATTGATGTGTTTGCACGGTATGTAACTTGTATTCCTGTCAAAAATAAAACGGGACCGGTGGTAGCGGATGCCACTTTAAAACGCTAAAAGTGCCGTTAACATATTGCCAAACGGATCTGGGTGCGGAATTCTACAACCAACACGTGAAACATGTATTTGACAAGTATGAGGTGAATCATTATAGTGTACATTCGGGAATGAAAGCGGTTCTTGTCGAAAGTTTTATTCGTACACTGAAGGATAAAATCTACAAATATTTAACCGCGGAAAGTACGTACTGGTACATTGATGTACTGGACAAACTCGTACTTATTTATAATCACACAACACATTCCACAATTAAAATGGCACCTAGTGATGTAAATGATGTCAGTGTCAATCAAGTATGGCACACAGTCTACGGTACCAATCAAAAACTGAAACCCGTATGTAAATTGCGGCCAGGGGAATACGTACAGGTTAGTAAATATAAACATAAATTCGAAAAGGGTTATCTTCCCAAATGGTGCCGCGAAATCTTTATTGTAGAGAAATGCAATAAAAGTGCACCGGTCACATACAAAATCAAAGACAGGAACGTTGATCCCATCAAGGGAAGTTTCTACAGCCAGAAACTGCAAAAGGCGCTTGTAAGCAAGGAAACAACGTACCTTATAGAAAAAGTGTTGAAACGGAGAAAGGGTTGGTTGGGTCTATGTGAAATGGTTAGGGTATCCGTCTAGTATGAATAACTAGGTACGTAAGCAAACCGTTCAGTCAGCAGCAGGACGTCATCCACACAAGCGAATGCGTTTTATGTAACCTTATCGTCCAATGCATGTACGCATGTATTTAATAATAATACCACAACGTCTTATACAACGAAACTCGTACAACCCATACATCTCACCGGGGATTGGGTGGTTGGGTTAGCCAGTGTATGTATCCCGTGGAGCTTTTACTTCCCCACGACGAGGAAATCATTATTCAAACGCAGGGAAAACAGAGAACGCATATAATATTAAATTTCCACCCGGGTACTATGATTCCGTACCAACGTTGCTGGAAAGTATTCAACAAACACTAAAGGCACAAGAGCGGGAACAGGCACTGAAGGTGGCAAAGGAAAAGCAGGAGGAAAATGAACGTCTACGCGTAGTACTTGAAGGGTACTGAAGGTCACAGTAATGAACAAACAGCTCGAAGCCGAACTAGAGACTGCCCACCAACATGACAGTGTCGGTAATGATCAGCGCATTTCGGACGTGAACATTGAAAATGGCAACGATGATGCACGAATGTTGCACTATGACTTTACACGGAATCAGATATTCATTAAATATAAACGATATCCTAAACGACATTACGTTATTGGCATGACACGGGGACTACAAAATCTTCTTGTATTTAGTCAGGAGCCCAAAGTGGTAAACCACAGCATACCCTATTTTCGCGCATAGTCGTCGTAAACGTCCAGTCATCGTCATCATTGCTGCACCATATCAATGTAATCTCGATGTGAATATCTCGTCCGAATTCAACGTATATTTGGATATCGTTAAAAAGAAACCGTATATGTGGAAGGTAATTTGTAAAATCAATGTGCATGCGTACCAGTACGGGCAAATGCACTCGTATACGTTTAATCGTCCGCATTACGTAAAGGTGAAACAATATTTCGATACACTCCATGTAGATTTAAAAGATGAACGTGGTCAAAAAATGCCATTCCATTTTGGAACGTCAAGCATTACGTTACACTTCAAAGGCAAACCATGATATCTGAAAGTGCCGACGATAGTTTCTACATTACACTCAGTTCGAATGCAAGTACGCAAACATATACGAAGATGCACCAACATATTTCCGTAACATCCTCAATCATCATATACACCTGAATGATCCATCGTGGACGGATGGACTGAGTGAACTACATATACCACTTACATGTCAAAATTTTATCGACGGGGAAAATATCTATTAGTTCGATATAAAGGATGGTACCAAGGTGAAACACCGTATTACACCTGGATATTATTCCACCATCCAACAATTACTGGTCGAGATGATTACTATTATACCGTGGATACAATTCTCCTATTCGAATACTGTCCAGGTCACAATGACGGATACTATGCAGGCGATATGTTTATCCCCATTGCAATTAGGATTCGAACCTACCGTAAACATCCTAAAGGCAGGTACCATACAGAAACAACCCCATCTGAGTATTGGGTATCCGCAACAGGTGGTTGTGTATACGGTCCTGATTCAGCCCCAATATGTAGGTGATTACAAAGCACCATTACTACTTATTGTAGCCATGAGCGGTACGAAGTACAAACCTTAACATTCGAAAATGTTCATTATTTTCCGCTAGCAAAGCTAAATTTCGATACCATTGAAATCCTACTAAAAGACCATGACGGACGTGATTTGCCATTTGCATCCTGAACATTGACGGTTACACTGCATTTTACAGTTAAATTAAAGTAGCTGTACATCGTGGACGTTTAATCCCATATTTTGCAGGACCTCTACATCACCGGTGTTATGGTATCGGAAGTTTATTCCGTGGTCTTTTTCGATTTGCAATGCCATTCATCAAACAGGGTGTCAAAGCCGTTGAACGACAGGCGTTGAAGACAGGAATCCAAGTTACTGGGGATGTGTTAGAGAATCCACCCGTTAAGGATTCGGTCAAGGCGCGAATGCGGGAAGCGGGATCGGCTTTAAAGACAAAGGCGGAAACAAAGTTGGGTCAGTTGCGTAGACGACGGGCACTCAAGCGAGGAGCATGCAGATGTATCGGACCACCAGTATAGCGCCGAAAACGTACAAGCAAGCACCCAATTGACAACTTTAGTTAAACATCATGTCGTTCCTTACATCGGGTAGTAAAGAGTGCTGTACGAATGAGTTTGATTTGGTATATGTACTCATGGAGCAAACAGCCATTGAATCATCACGAATGGTGGAATACCGACCCATGTCCACACTCACTTCCGAAGGACCCATTGAGTTTGTTATTCCTGGAGACACGTCCGAGTATATCCATCCTGCATACCTTTACCTATACGTAAAATGTAAAATTCAAACCGCCGCTGGAGGTAATCTGGCCGTAGCTGCAGCTGGCCCGCCTCCTGTTGCGGCTGTCATTGTCGCACCTGTTAATAATTTCCTGCATTCACTGTTTCCTCAACTGGATATTTCCCTCAATGATAGAGTTATTTCATCATCATCAGAAATGTATATGTACCGGGTCTACCTGGAACCTGTACTCAAATACTCTGGAGACTCGAAAGAGCAAGAATTAGTCTATGGAGTGGCGATTGAAAGCAGAGTGAGTAAATGTCCAAAACTATTTTTTCAAGTTGCTTCGCCAGGCCGGTTCAACGGTGGCTAAACCCCATCACTTCTGAGGGAGAAGTTATCGAGGAGCACGAGCTTGTAACTGAACAGTTGTAGTACAAATATGTGTATTTTATTTCTCTTTTACTATTATTACAGAAGTTAATACCTAACAGGCATTACTTTTGGTATGTTCTTTCAATGTGGTTTTTATTTGCTACACTCTACATTTCACCTACCCACCGAATACTTCACAGTTTTTCAAAAATATATTGCGAACTTCGCTCGACATTTCAAAATCATAATAAACATTAATATCCTCTTAAATGTTATTTGCAAACCACCTTTCCACATATTTTTTATATTCACTAAAGAAGCTGAACAGTAGGCGCAGACAGAACAACACTGTGTTTTATTTCTGTGGATATTTTTCATCACTAATCAATGGACCTAGCATATAATATTCGAGCTCAGGTTTTGAGAATCGACATGTAGCGATAGCAGTTGATTTGATTCCTGGATAATCGATTCTATCAATAACAGTGCCATGCTTTCTTATCTCTACCTGGGAAAACATATACAGAACAAAATATTTCATCAGCTTAATATTTTAACCTCTTGTAAATGTTCCTCCAGCATCCCTACCAAACAAGACTATATTATATTGAAAAAAAGTATTTGAGAATCATCTTTGATCATAAGAATCGTGCTTATTATGGCACCACCAAAACTAACTGGTTCCTGCCATTCATTAGTAACACTTAATACTATAGAGAGCATATGACTATTGAATAGGAAAGAATAATTTATATTGAGGTTCATAAGCAATTGGTTCCAAGAACTCTATTAATGGTTTAAATGTTGCTATAATATTTGTTTCTTTGTTTATATTCGCCATTTGCTATAATCATTCCTCTTGCTAGGTTACAGTATATATTAAATGTTTCAATACTTAAGAACTTGGGAAGAAACTGCCCCACATGATTCTCTTCTGATTTGAGATCGGTATTATTTTTGAAACCTGACAACTTACCAATGGTTCCAACATTAAAGTTTTGTGCAAATGCTGTAACTTCCATGTGACGCGTTACACGATTTTCATTAAGAAGCATATCTTTGGGTAGTGTTGTTTCCAATGTTCATGCATTATACTGCCCTGATGATATATTTGTTTCTTCCTTTATAGAAGTAGGTATTATTGTTTTTAGTTACGTTTGGTACTATATATATATATATATATATGCTATAGAAACCAATCAGTCCCATCTTCAAATTATAGTTTTGATTATCAATCTCATTATGAAGATTTAACCGAAGCTTTGGTGTGCTCCCTGATAAATGTAACACAATGATTTTAACATAAAGGTATACAACATATAACATCTCATCCATCATTCATTCATTCATCTGCGCTGGTTTTTTTCAAGTGAGAGATAGGGTCTGCGTATTCCACAGATTTTGGTTTTATTAGATATTTGTAAAGCCGGATGCCCTTTCTGATCTCAAACCCACACTTTCCTAACACCGGGTATGGGCAATCGAAACCTTATTATGATATTAAGCTCCCATCGGGAATCGAACCCTGGACCCCATCTCTCACGTGGGAAAAGCACCGGATGCGAGCGCGGATTGTAGAAGCAAATAATGATGACACTTGACTCCAGCAACGCGCCAGCCTGAGCTATGTAATAAAAGGTCAACACCACCATATTGCTACGCAGGTTAAGTAGACTCTCATGTATACTTCATTAAGTAATCAAGTTTCAATCTTTCAATAGCTTGACGAGAATTATATCCATCAGATAAGAACTTTAATAGTTTAATACACAAATGATCACAAATCACATAATCAAAATGTTGTATTCGATCGCTATTACATGTTCAATTATTGTACTACTTGGTCTCAAAGAATCAATCAAAAACTTGGGAGTTACTCCTCCAAATGAATCGAATACGTTTATTATAATCCTTTATTATTATCCTTTATTATCTTTCATAAAATAATCCGTTATTATTACCATACCGGTAACATATCCCACGCGGTTCAGTATTAATTGAATTATCTAAGTTAACTACAACACATTCTTGTCTGAAGAGTGGTGTAGACGGAAGACTGTCCGATATGTACACACCTCTAAAACATTTTATATTTAATTCTTAAGCTATACGTTCGGTATCATAATTAGAGAGGGCTTTTTGTTTATTTGTCGTGAAAGCTTCTTCTTTCTTTGTATACTTTTAAGTCATTTGCCTCTAGCTAGAATTGATGATGCCATAACTTAATTGTGTCGTCTTTGTTCTTCTAGCTCTTGCTTATTTTTCTTTGCATATCTTACTGCCTTAGCTATAGCTGCTGAACCACCTGCGAGACTACCAACAGTTCAAAATGCAGCAAGGATCGCAAAAATTGTAAATGACCCATCTTCACGCATCTTTGTTTCTTTGCAAGTTACGTTTTATTCAAAATGTCATTAATGTTTATTGACTTTAATTCTTGGGATGGGATATGAAATGCCACCTTTGGGCTTCATTATAAACACACTATATTATACACGAAAACTTTTATATTATATATGAAAAGATGAATGCAACTCAGTTGTGTGTTTAAACAATTATTAAACACCAAGCAAGTACGAGGATCAGTCAAATGAAAACCTTAAAAGTTATAACCCCCCTTCCCAACTTTCGTTTTGTATTCATCGTCATTGCTACTCCCAATGAAGCTTATTTTTCACCTAATTTTTTACTAACAACTCTACTAAAAGCTTTAAATTCTAAATCTTGATCAGCCCTATTCCTATCTGATAGGTCTTTAAAGTTCTTATATGAATATCATGTTCTCTACATGCTTGGTCTAATCTATTTATATCTCGATTACCTATCGGTAATCCTTCATCTAAATGTGTGCCAGGACCACAGAATTCATAGCCCGAGAAGTGTAGCTCGAAGGGCAATTTATTAATAATATCCTTCACTAAGCCCTTACTTTCAATAGTTGTTGGAATTATATGAATAATCTTCATGAGATATACTAATCCGTTTGGGATCGAAACAATGAAATTAGAAAAACGAGACGATATCATTTCCACTATAGGCACTTTTTCACTATAAAAGTTCTTATTCCCTGCTGCTTCTTCACCACCTATAACTGATAATTATATACTAACTTTCTAACATCATCCATCCAAATAAAATATTGCGGCATGCTTGTATATCGCTTAATTCCCTTTCCTTGCTTTCTTCCTTTTAAACCCTCACTTTTAGTTTTAAGTTAAGGCTAAATAGGTTTAACTAATGTCTTATACTTATCACTGGAGCTTGATTTCACTCTATTCTGTGATGGGTCATGATCTTGACATAAAGCATTCGTCATTTTTGAAATCTTCGTATAATTTTCATAATCTTCATCGTTCTAGCGTAACTGTTGCTTACGAGTTATTAACTCCAATAAGCCTTCTGTTCCTTTAAATGTCTCATAGATCGGAGACGATGAATCATGTGCGATCTTACTCTCACAATATAAATAATTAAATCATCATCAAAGTAAACAATATAACTTCCAATCTTCCACTCTCCATCTATATCAATAAAACATAAACCAAATACTTCATCTTTATAAGATCTATTAATACTTAAGTATCGACTAGCTAATGGACCTAATTGAATTTCTTTCTCATCATCATCATAATCTTTTTCTTCAGTCTCAGGCAACGCCTTAGGCGAAGGAAATAGTTGTTTCTCAAATGAGGTTTCTGATAGTGTTGGTGGATAGATATTTATATTTTGTTGTGCTACAGGTATAAGTTCCGTAATTAAATATCTATTGTCATCGGCTACTGCTTTAATTTCTTTTCCCAAGCTCTCAATCGCCTCGATAAATGATTTCTCTTGTCGTTTTCCTTTCCATAATAGCTACGGTGACTCTCCACTGTTTAAAGCGTTTCGCCAGAGATTTTGTAATTCAATGTTATTCGATGTTCACTTCGACATTATAAAAAGACTATAGTATATTCGCTTTCATATTGTAACAAGACGTTACAATAACAAGACGTTATTGTAACATACATGCATGCGTACATCAATTAATTGCTAAACGAACGTTAAACGTAATAACAATCTATTCGTATTAATATAACCGTTACTCGATTATAAAGAAAATATGTTTATTTCTATATTTTACATTGTTCAACTTTCTCATCATATCAATTGTTATAAAGCCATAGGGTTCTTTCCATGCTTCAAAACATAAATTTTTAAATCTATTAAATGACATGTCACCAACAGCAAATTCATTATAAATATGTTTCAAGTTCACGTTTTCTTGACGAAATATACATAAGAAGTTTGCATTATCTGTAATAAGTTACCTCGAGACTTTACTATATATTTAAGCTAAGTTGAAGCAATCCATTCCTTTATGTCTACCCTGTATGAAGTAGTTTCGCAACTCTTTCTGATCCTCTAATATATAGTCATCAAATATAATTACAGAACTTTGCTTGCATTCATCTAAATTTAGAATAGAAGGTTTGAATGTAGCCAATTGAAAATAAATTTTTTTTAATATCATTATAAATGTGTTGCAGTTCTTGATACTTGGGTCGTTCTAAGCATTTAGGGAACACCTATAAGTATATCTCTCCCAAGTAACGAGAATGCGGAGCTAGATTGAAATTATCAATGACTAGTGTTGTCTTCGCACATCCAGATGAATCTATTATTAAGCAACGAATATTATTAGGAAGATGTTCAACATTGATAAGTTGATTTCTCTTTAATCATCAGGTACCGAAAGTAGTTTCTTAACACTCCACATTCAGTTAGTGTTTTAAAACTATTTATATTATATTATGATTAGAAAATAAACTATATTATAGCTTCAAGATCTATCCAAGAATTATGCTCTGAAGATAATACCAACCACTTAACAAATGCTTTGTTTTTAATTCTACGTATAACCTTTTCAACTAGATATACATGTGCTTGTTTGGTTTTATTAGTTTCTGTTCTTAGAAACGACCCTTAATGTTCTCATTGCGTTCATCTTTTAAGTGATATGATGGTGGATCAGTCTTAAAAACTAGATCAGTCCAATTGCGAGTGGATCCTCTCTCAAACTTATTTTTAAACTTACTAATTCGAACATAGTCTTCTACTTTATATTTCGCCTTAGATGATGGTGTATACTTCTTGCTATAGACTGTTGATATTAATATACGTTCGTTTTCTATCTTCAAGGCATCATTTGGTTTCATTTCAACTGTTTTGTGTTTTTTTATTATTATACGTCTTCATCAGTGCTTGCAATATATTGTACCATTTTTAATTTCTTTGCAGCGTCAACTGCATCCACATAAAATTACGTAGTGTTCTATTGAAGCGTTCAACAATACTAGCCTTCTTATCACTGTATAAAGAGTAATGTTTTATACCTTGTTCCTTCATTAAGTTAATAAACTCTCTACTATAGAACTTTTACCACGATCTGTTTGCAAGAACCTCGATGTTTGTCCAGATGTTTTGAATATTGATTCAAACACACGTGTAACTTCCTTCTCTGTTTTATTTTTACCTGGTACAGACCAGGCTTGCTGAAAGTGTCAATAGTGGTGAAAAGATAAGAATATCCCGTATTAATTTGGCTAACCCTTTCAAATTCACAGATTTCATTTCAAACAAATATGCCTGCCATAAATTATGTATGCCCTTTGTTACAACAGGTATTCGTTCATAATTTCGTCTCGCGGGCTTGTGTAGTTCTTGAATAATTTGTAATATGCTAATTGTAATATGTAATATTCTAGCTAATTAAGATCGAGAAATCAATTGCGCGATAAATAAATTGATAGAAATAGGGAACTCAGCGGTCGAAAATTTATCTGATAGAACTACAAGAACATAGCCTTCTACAACATCAAACTCATGAAGTACAATTTGATCTTCTGATGGTGCATCTGGCACTCGACTACCTTCATGTATGTATACATAATGATAGATTGCCATACTTTTGACCACCACTCACTGAATATATATCAACAATAGGAAACTCTTTATTCTTCTTCCTAATCCAATTTAAACCTACAATTTTGAGATTCACAAGAAAAGGAATTTGGAAATAGGTTATGTTCATATCAAAGAGATATGCCTTACCACTAACAGTGCCACGCGTAAAGTCACGTTCCTTATTAGGTATTGAATATATTTTAAAGAACTGAAAACTACGTAAATTATGTATTGATGTTATCAATTCATTAGATTTAGCATATATAGCCACACATCACTTTTCAATGCACCTTCTAGGTCTTTCTGCTTTTTTACAAAATCATCCTTAATCTTATCATTATTAGAATTAAAGTTTGTGATGGTTATAAAGTTTTAATACTATCTTGCACCTCCCAAAGCTGAGTCACTGAGGGCATTAGAGCTATTGAAGCTTCCACATTACGAAATTCGTTAATTTCAGCATATCTTTTAGATAAATTATTAAGAGTATTAGTCACAGAAGTATATTTTGTTTCTAGATCACTAATTCCTTTCTGATTATTATAAATGAGAGTGTTATGTGTTAGTGTAGTATCCTCAAAATCTTTCAGTGTATCCTTTAACCCACTAACTATTTCATTAACACAAAGAACATATATAAATTTTGAATGTTCTTGTACCGCTTCCTTTACTTCATTCTGAATACTCGTCAACACTTCTTGTATACCGGAAAGATATTCTAAAGTTGGAAGGATTGATATGCTGACATTAAGGTTTTGCAATTGAATCTTAATATTTTCTATCACTTCAGAGAGGTTCTCTGTGGTTTCGATTACTTTTTGATATTACTTATTGTCTTTTTTATTGTTTCTAATTTTTGCGTAGTTGGGAGCGTGTTAATAATTTCTTGGAGTGCACTTTATTTCGATTTTAATTCACTTTGATTTGGATTTATGGCTAAATCATTTAGACTTATGTATACTCTCGATATGAGATTTCTTCGGTGTGTTCTTTTCTATTCCTACTATATCAGTCTGAACAGTACACATAACATGCCGAAGAATTATTAAATCCGTAGGAAGATTAAAATCCTCTAACTTTTATTTAACTTTGCGAGTGCTTTCTGTAAACTAGTTAACTCGGTAGGAAAATGATTCACAATTTTCTGTAGTTTTTTTAGTTTAGTTTGGATATTTGTGAGCTCTGAAATGTTATTAATTATTGCCTCAAACTCATCAAGCTTTCTAGTAATTTCCGATATATCACAATAAACAGGTCTGTTGGTTTTAATCCGAAGAGCATTTTCTAATGTGTTCACTGCTGTTTATAGATTGTTAAATGTGTTTTCTAATTCCGTAAACTTTGTTTTCCGATCATTAAATAAATCTTGTGCTGTAGTGTCTGAAATAATTGATTCTTTATTAGTTGCACTTCATTTTGAATCGTTGTTATGATATTTTGAACATCAGTTAAATCATTTTTATTCCTGAGCTGTGAATACATAAGAATAAAACTGTTCAACTCATTAAAGAGCTTTTGAAATAAATTGAGTATATGTTGCTCAGCTTCTGTGATTTCTGTTTCAATATTGGAAGATAATGTATTTAGTAATGCATTGATTTCACCATTTATTGCTTTAATCCTTTGATCCAGTACTGTTAATTGATTTTCATCAATATTTAAAGCAGCATCCGTTAACATTTCATGTTCATGCGACTTATATCGCGGGTATCCAAATATATCCGTTGGCATTTTCAATACAAAGTAATAAAAACTGTTTTGATGTAACATTAAACATGTCAGAGAGGAAACAAAATAACATACCTACATGACAAGTGATGTGGAGCTAGTCTAACCATCAACCTTCAGTAGTACAGGCACGATGATCACATGGCATGACATAGTACGACACTATCATGATTTATGCCTTGGTTTATACGAAGCTTTGTCCTATGCTAATTTTCATTGGGAACCATCACCACCAACATGGAATGACACACACAGATACATAAATAAGACTTTGAGAAATATTTATATAAATTAATGAATAGCCAGATATATTATACATTCTAGATACATATATAAGACTCGTTTCTGTATTAAAACAAGACTTAAAAGCTCCTATTAACATTAAAGGGAATGCAAATTTGATTAGAGTAACATTGATTGATTGAGTAACATTATATGTATTTATCAGATGCTGCTCCGTATTCTAATTGATAATGTTCCCAGGACAGTGTATGGATATTGCAATCTAAGTTGCAATGCTTTTCATCATGTGAGACAAGAGCTACTTTGTTTACTTGTTCAGTAAATATGATTCTCTGAACTGATTTTCTTTTGCACTCTTTTGTGTCTGCTCTGATCGTAAACACTGTTTAAATTCATCGAATGAAATGGTTTGCTCTACAACGTTTTTCCGTATGCCCTTGAAACTCTTTCTACTATCATTATTTACATCTTCTATGGTATACATCTTTGCTCTCAACTCACCAGAACTCGACCAGAGGAACTCCTTTATATTCGTCCTTTATCTTCCCCAATTTCATCTTATTCACTGCAGGAAGATTATATATATTGGGTTGTTGGTAAATACTTGTAACATAATACTCAATCATTTCTTCATGTCTTTATAAAAATAAATTGTCTTGATGCAATACACAAACAAGTCAGTATCCTTCTAGGCTATAGGTATATTATCTTTATATCTTGGCTTCATAACTTAATAATGAAATCGACAAATTATCAACTTTGAAAAATCTAACACAGCTGCTCCAACATAAATCACTTTATCTCACTTGACTGTTTTCTTTAACATATTACATAACACCAAACTTTAATTGTAGATCACTCGTTACTTAAAGCGTGGTAATGCTCTAAGCTTTCGACACTTGTTTTCATTATTTACAAGCCTCATATCAATTCAGTTTCTCAGTTGACCTGAGTTCCAAGCCTCATATCAATTCAGTTTCTCAGTTGACCTCAGTTCTCAATTGACTTCCCATAAATCGCATTATTCATTAATTAATAGAAATCTTTCTCAAAGTCTGTAGTAGCAGCAGCACAACGTGACGTATTGCTATTAATCAACATGCACGGCAGTGCATGAGCCAAGTTCTTCACGCCAGAAAACGTTAGCACTGCCAGAAGCATGTTATACAGGAACAAGAGTTTATGGCAAAATCGACGATTTGGGGGCCCCGTAAGAAAAAAGATGTTAAAGATAGGAATATGAGCTTTTGCCGTTAAGGAGATATGGTAAATATGTGCAGATGTACAAAATTTCATATTCGTATCTCAAACTATGTTCTAGTTGTGGACCCCTGAAATTGCACATTTTAGGCTAACTGACTCACTCACTCACTCACTCACTCACTCATCATATTGTTTAGGGTGTTTGGAGTAAGCTAGAAACATGAAATTTGGTATGAAGGTAGAGGATGATAAGTAGATACAGGAAAAATTCCGACATTTTGAAAAGGTCGCCATCTTGGATTCAAAATGGCCGCCAAACCTAAAATTTCAAAGAATACACAGCCTAAACGGCTAAAGATAGAACAGTGAAATTTGGTATGAAACTACATCATTGGTAGCAAATTAAGAAAACTTTTTAAAAATTTGAAAAACTCGCCATTTTGGATTCAAAATGGCCGCCAACCCTAAAATTTTAAAGAATACACAGCCTAAACGGCTGCCGCTAGAATAATGAAATTTAGTTTGACAATACAACATTATTTGTAGATTATGAAAATATTACAAAATATCTCAAAAGACGCCATCTTGGATCCAAAATGGCGGGTGTCATAAATCCGTTTTCCAACTGCTTGAGCCAGAGATACGAAATTTGGCATAATGATGTATTATCAAGAGTAGTTTAGGAAAACATAACAACGTTTAAAAAATTCAACATCTTTGATTCAAAATGGCAGCTGAAATACAATTTTTCACATCGTTTGAGATAGAGAAATGAAATTTGGTATGACAGTGTATCATCACGAGTATGTCACGAAAATATAAGAAAACGTTAAAAATGTGTCCATCTTTTATCCAAAATGCCACTTTATAACGACTGAAGCTAGAGAAAGGTATGAAGGTGTACCATTACGAGTAGGTTAGAATAAATTCGGCTCGTCTCCCCTACTAGGTTACAGTTCCCAGCTGGAGCCTGATTGCAATGAAGGGGTGCGCCCCAGCGAGGCCATCTTGCAATTCTGGGGGCAGCGCCTCAATGAGGCGAAGCGAGTATATACATTACACAAGTGTAAAAAGCTGCGAAATACGAGCAAAAGCACCAGGGGTGCAAACTGTCCAGTCAACTCCTTCAACCTTAAAAAGTGGTGAAATGGAATATGGATGAACCCAATTTTTCGTGCCAACTTCCAATACTCCTGCGTGTCCCACAAAGTTTTACTCTTCATAAACGTTAGCATTGCCAGGAGCATGTTATACAGGCAGAATGTGGACGTTTCCCCATTCGGACGCAGCGCTCTGGAGTATGAGGGAATATCTGCATCATGTGGCGCAGTGCACTGCAGAATCTGATTGTGATAAAAAGACGCAGTTCCTCCAAACTCCTCAACTTCGATGCGCGGCCTGCCGTGGGATTCTTGGCGCAGCGACGCGAGCGAATCGAGGGGAGTATCAACAAGTACGGCAGTGCATGCAGCCGAGTTCCACGTGTCACAAAACGTCAGCATGTTATACAGGAAGAAGAGTTTATTGCGAAATCAGCGATTTTGAGGTTCTGTAAGAAAAAAGATGTTAAAAATTGAAATATGAAATTTCGAAGTATGACGGTATATCATCACTAGTAGATTACAAAATATCTGCAAAGACATCATTTTGAATCCAAAATGGCTGACTTCATAATCCATTTTCCAGACCGTTTGAACTAGAGATACGAAATTTGGCATAAAGGTCTATTAACAAGAGTAGTTTAGGAATAATTTACAATTTTGAAAAAGTTGTTAACTTGGATCAAAATGGCCGCACAAAAACTTTTTCCACACCATTCGAGCTATAGAAACGAAATCTGGTATGAAGGTGTACCATCACAAGTAGGTAACGGCAATGTAAGAACACTTTTTAAAAATCGCTTTCTTTAATTCAACATAGCCGCCCAAATACCATTTTCCAAACCACTGAAGCTAGAGAAACGAAATTTGGTATGAAGGTGTACCATCACGAAAATGTTTCAATAAATGGATCAAACAACCGCTATGAGCGTGCAGCCCCTGAGGCGATATGGGAAAAGGTCTGCATAGCATGGGGCGCTGTCCCCAGAAAGTCTGATCACAATAAAGGGGACGTAACCCTAAAAATTTGAAGTTGGGGCACGGAATTCTGGGGCAGCACACCCAGCGAGGCGAACCTAGTATATATATATATACACGTATAAAAAGCTGTGAAGTCCGAGCAAAACATCAGGTGATGTTCGAGCCTTATGGTTGGTGGTGGTGGATTTTAGGGCCGCCAGCAGGAAGCAAATTTGCTGTATCATCACAAGTAGGTTACAATAAATATGGCAAAGCTTCCCTATGTTTCAATAAATATTTCATTCCCACGGGTGGTGGGTATGGGAAAAAAATCTGCAACATGGAAGCACAGTGTCCTGGAGAGTGGTTACGATAAAGGGGCGTAAGTACCCAAAAACTCGAAGTTAAGGCCGCAGCCAGCTACGGGGGGCGAGGACCTAAACGAGGCCGAGAGAGCGAGTATGTATATTATACACCTACAAAAAGCTGTGAAATCCGAATAAAAACACCAGAGGTGCAAAAAGTGGAGCCAAGTTCTTTAGCCCTAAAAAGGTGTGAAATGGGAGACGGATAAGCCAAGTTCCTTGGTGACAACATGTAACAGGAACAAAGGAACTTGGCGCGAGGTGGCAAGGTTCATGATCCTCAAGCTATAAGGCTGGTGGGGATCCTAAAACCCACTACGTCCACCGCCACCAACCTTAAGGCTGTTGCCAGCTCGCGCCAAGTTCCTTTGTTCCTGTTACATGCTGTCACCAAGGAACTTGGCTCATCCGTCTCCCATTTCACACCTTTTTAGGGCTAAAGAACTTGGCTCCACTTTTTGCACCTCTGGTGTTTTTGTTCGGATATATGATTGAAGCCAATTGCTTTGGTTGAACTACAATACCTTATGAACCTTTCGAAGTTGCAAACCCTGTTGTAAATAAAATTGTAGGGGTCGATATGCACTATAATATTTTGTTTATCATTTAAGGTTAGCAGGAGCTTTTTGCATTTACCGTGCGGAGAAATTTCATTTATAGGAGTCATGGGGAAGTCTTGGTGAGCGTCATGCAGCCCTTGCAGAGAGTGGAAACCCACTTCTGCAAAGAAACCGATCTCACTGTGTTCTGGATACTCCAATATTTTATGTGTGTCATTCCAATTTCATGGTACTGGATCTCTTATGAAATTACCATAAGGTAAAGCTTAAACCATTGCAGACCCATGTAGATTGTTCATGTCTAAATACATTAAATAGGAATGCTGTTGGTTAGGACTATAGTCGTTAACATAGGCATTATTAGCACTGGACTGACGAAAAGAGCACTCTGTGATTCCTCCTCTAATCGACCCTTCAATAAATAAATGCATATTTATATCCGACTGTAGTTGAAGCTCTTGTTTTGTTTCATAAAGCTTTGCACTCCATACCAATTGGGGGGTTGTATACATTTGTGTGAAATCGAGACCATATGCTTTGAAACATGTATCTCTAAAATGTTGTCTCACATCCGGTGTTAACAATACATCTAATGTTAAATACACATCGTGCTACTCTCCAAAAGTTTTACACTTTAACTCTCTCCACACTTTCTTAGCGATCCCATACTCTACATCACTGTATTCAGAGTTATTCAAATAACTAATTAAATGATTTTGGTGTGATATTTGTTTTGTATTGAATTTTGTTTCATCCATGACGTACCCATACGGGAAACAACCCTTGCGTCTGAGTAGTTCCACATCTTGTGTCGGCATATGTTTGCGTGTATGTTTCAATTTATTAGGTTCTAATTTTAGCTCATTTAAACTATATGGCAAAAAATCGATAGAGGTCTTGAAACCTTAACTCAGTATTTCGATCACCAATGGCAAACATTTTGGAGAATGTGATGTAACATTCCTCTGTTTGTTCTATGAGTTTAACTTTACCAGGCTGTAATCTTAAGTGCTTTACAATCAAGTGAGCGTCGTAATTGGAAAGATTTTTAATGAAAACAGGCACAACATTTCTTTGTTGTTGTGTTTGCAAGTTGCATAGATTGCAAATAGCTGCAACGCATTCGCCAGTCAAAAGGTCGTAGTGGCGCACTTTATAATTCTCTGGTGTGAAATAACAATCACAAGCAACACAACTTGTTTCGTTGTATTCTTGAATTAGTTGTCATGACATTGGGGAGAGAGGTTTAGTGTGTGATAATTTACTAACATATATATCATTTTATTTTCCATGTTAAGTAGAAATTTCTCATCAGCGTTTGTCTCTCTCTATATAACCGGCTTCAATGGTGTACCATCGCGCCAACAGATTAAATAGCCAAAGCTGCATGGCTCGTTACGTTGAATCTTTTCAGTGTATGATGCCCTCGGATTGGGGGAACAAGTACTGATTTTTTTGAGGAAACGCTCAAAATCCGCAATGATGATAACATCACTGCTCATTAATGAACATAACTTCATAATGTTAATGCTTGGTTCTGGGTTTCCATGATTGTTTTCACGGCTTCAAAATACTTACAGTAGATAATGTGTTCTAAAAGCTTGCCTTCATTATTGAAATGTGAAAGACATCGCATACGATAGTTATATTCGTATGAATCCTTTGTGCTTTGACTCCTCAATAAACGAGAAAAATGTCTAATTTAACAATAATCAGTTGTTGTATCATTTGACACATACAAAAGATCAATTTGCTTATGGATAGTATCGAGTGACAATTCACTTACATGCAAATGGAACATTGATTTGGTGTCATTATAAGTATATACATTTATGCTCACCTTATTGCTTGGATGTAGTACATTATAGTGCTGTTCAAATTTGCTAATATTGGATAAAGCCAGTTGGAAGCTTATATGGTGCATTGCTTCCATTATTTCATATTGTACATAATTACATACATGATAAGGATTAATATCAACTAGGTATAACGGTGCGATAATGCACCACAAGAAGAACTTTTGACCATTAATTTGAATATTGATCACTGCTTTTTTATTTAGAATCAACTTTGTCAGCTCAATATAAGTTGAAGCTGAGAAGGGCTTTCATTCACTCACTGACATTTATATCACACGCAATGGCTTCTCACATGCAATTGTTTCACACAACTCGAAACTGACTTTCTTGTTTCATGTGCTTCTTGTTGTGAAGCAATGTTTTAAAGATATGTTCTATCTTCTTCTGTAACCCGTCGCCTTTCAAAGTTGTTTCAGCGCCGGATGCAACATGGAATTTTATTTCTTCACCACTAGTTGGATGGTGAAACATTGATATGAGAGTCATATTCACTTTTAATGCCTTGTTCTCTTCCAAATCTTTCTCTAATACCTCTAAGCACTCATCTTTGAAATTATTTAGGAAAACAGTGTCACAAGAGTGTTTAGCGTCACTCACTATAGGGAGTACATAGTCTTTTAATGTAGCATTGGAGGCACTACTCACCCACTTCTCATTCAGCTTATGTCTCTTTACATTTGTTTCAACACTGCATACGGCTTCAATGTATTTAGATATATTAGTTTTTGAAATAGATTTGCCGCAAACATCACAAGTCACTTTTTCCCATTTGTTGGGAAGGGAAAGAAACTATATATAATATAAAACTGAAGTTGAAATAGCGCTAACTTTTTTGAAACACAATATCACAGTAGGTTTTGATTATAGCTGTTTCATACGAAGAGAACACTTGATGGCTGTTGAAACTACATGTAATTGTAGTATATACGTATCGATTCTGATATTCTTATTGCACTAACATTTTAGAAATTGTGGAAATAGAAAGAAAGTATATATATCATTAAACTGAAGATATGCATAACACTGATCGTCATCGATGTTTTGGTAGTAGGAGTGAACACTAACTCTTGTTATAATACAATATCACAGTAGAGGTTGAATATGCTCACTTGACCATACACACACATGGTCAGTGTTCAGAAACTTAACTGGAAAATATAGTGAGTAAAGTTATGAATATAGAGTATTCAAAGAATTTTATTTATTTATTTTTCACATTTTCAATGTTTTTACAAGGCTATGAATATAAACTTTGAAAATAAAGTGCAGATTTTAATTAAGAATATTCAAACATTTTTTTATTTTTGAAAGTTAGTAATTATTTTATTTTCCATTAGTAAACTTTTTCTTTAGAAGGTTAATATTAATATTAAGAAAGCTCTTTCCAAGATATTCTTAATAGAAAAGAGTAGTAATAAATTTTTTATAAAGGGAAAGAGATATTAATTCTCATTCATATTATGTTTTATAAAAGCCTGAGAAATTCTAAACGGTTCAGAATATTACAAATTCCTTACCATTCTAAAGTTGAAAATATTTTTTACATAGTATGAATTTTCATTCTTTCTGTAAGTTAGAAAAAATGTATAAACATCAATATCCTTAAATATAAAAATGAAAGTTTTTCTTTCAACGTTAGGTCAAAAATTACTTTATACAATTTTGAAGTCTAAAGTTAAAAGTTGGTATTCATTTCTACTTTATATATTCTATTCTTATAGCAGAAAAGAATACTTATTATAAGCTTGTTAATCATAAGTTGCTAATATTTCAGAAAGTAAATATCAGTGCTGCAGATTTTGAATGATGGCTTATTTTCTACTAGATAGAAAAATAAAGTATGTATTCCTATTCATATTTAATGTTCAAATAAATAAATATTAGTTTTCTTAATTTTATTAATTAGTAAATAACTTTTACTTAACTAAAAGTTTGTTACCTATCTTTCAAGTTGTAAATACAAAAATTAAAGTGTAATAATTTTTACTTATTTTTTTAAAAAATAGAACGAATTATATGGAGGTATTATTTCACTTAAACAATTTTATAAATAAATTATTTTTACTTAAACTTTTGTAACTTAATATTTTAACTTAATAAAATTTCATGTGACTTAATATTTTCTACTTGATAAATTTTCATGTCTTTATACTTTCTACTTAAATAAATTTCATCTTATAAAATTTCATATTTTTAAAGAAAAGTTTGTTGTTAATTTTACACTTTAGTAAATTATAATTTTTTGCAATTCATATATTATAGTGCTTAACAAAATGTCATCTATTTTTAAATTAAAGCAACTTTCAGCACTTGAATTATTTTAGTTAAACTACACTTAGTATCACTTATTATATCTTAGTTATTGATGTATGTTATTTATTCTACTTTAACAATTTGATTAAGCTAATTACTTAAATTAAACTGGAGCATAATAGTAATAATTGTAAACTAGCTTAGTTAAAAGACAAATTTAATAAAAGTATAAATATTTTTATTTAATTAATTTAGTTAAATATTTTAACAACACATCACTATAACTCATTTTACTTTCTACAAATTTTGTAAGTTATTCATCTAACTTATACAAAGTTTATCAATACATATTTTAATTAAGCAAAAGTATAATTGTAGGTATAAAGTATTTTAGTTAACTATTTTTAACAAATCTTACTATAACTTATATTTATTTTTAGTTAGGGAATATTTTAAGAAAGTTATTTATTTATATTAAATAAAAGTTTATGGAAGTTGTTTTACTTATTTCAAATAACAATTTTTACTTTAAAAATTTTATGGCTGTGAAATATTTTTATTTCAAAATACTTACATTATCTTTATATTGCAACATTTTAATTATTATCAATAACTTTTGTTTAACATATTTCATAAATCCTAAATATTTTACTCACTAAATATTTTTACTTAAAGAAAATTTGGGTTATCTTTTACTTTCACAAATTTTAATTACAAACTTATTTTACTTAATAATGATTTTAAATCTTATGTATGTTTCTTCACTAAATTATGTGTTTCTTCACTAAACTTTGCTTATGAAGGTATTTTTATGTACTCACAATAATATCTGACTTATATTTTCTAAATAAATTAATGTTTCTGTAAGTTATGTATTTTTACTTAAAGCAAATTTTAATTTTCACTTACAGAATATTTTATCTAACTTATTTACTTTTACTTAATAAAATTTCATAATATTTTTCAGTTAGGGAATAAATTTCCATTTTCTAAAATAGAAAAAGATAAATTCAATATTTTTATTAACTTAAAGTAGTATTTAAATTATCTTCGAAAGAAAAGTAATTCTTAATCTTTTTCTCTTTAAGCAGTGTCTTATTTATTTTCATTTCTTCGTAAATAAAATATCAGAAGCTGTACAGTAATAAAAATGTATTTCATACTCATAAGACAAATAATACATTAGTTTAAGTACTAAACCATTATTCTGAATTTAATTTTGAAAATATCTTTGACAACTTTATCGAATATTGAAGTTGGAAACACTTTCCACATGCTGTAGCATTCATTTCCATAGTTATATGATACGTACAACTCTTTACATTTATATTATAATTTTTGTACTAAGAGAGGAACAACCTTCATCGTTCAAGTTTCTGCATTTTTCACTTGAAAAGAACTTTTCAATCCATTTCACTTTTCACTACCTTTACAAAGAATACTGCATCAACTTCGCAAAATTGTGCAAATATTCTTCGAGTATGAATTATATTATAACCATTTAACGTACCCCATGATAATCTGTGAAATTTTTCTCTTAATCGTTGACAATGTTTCGATAGCCTATTATGAATTCCAGCATTTCACATGGAAGTGTTATCATACAATGAAACAATAGAGTATTATCATTTAAAAAATAGTTTCATATTTAAATGCTCTGAAAAAATCTTTGAAAGAATTAAATATCGTAAAAATCATACAATAAAATATAAAATCTTGCAAGTCAATAATATACTGTCGTAAACAAATATTTTTTGGTAAACAAAAACTGTTTAGGTTTCTTAAGGGGAAGAGGTACAGGTAGACAGTGTACTAACATTTTTCGTCATATTACAAAAACAAGGAAGTCAATTTAAAAAAGCCCTAATACAGAACTGCCTAAAGAATGTCTCCTTCATTTAAAAATGTAATGGAAATTATAGGAGCAAAACTGACCTCGTAACATAATTTTAAATGTAAATGCTCTTGACGCCATACATTTTAAATGGGAGAGAAATACGGAGAAGAAAAAGAATATTTTTTTGTGTAAAACGTGGCTTATTTTTTAAAACCCTTGACAGGATACTTCTTTTTAGTATCCTCTTTCACTTTATGTATCTTTCCCCTCCATCCTATGTACCAATTCTTTGTGAGGCTATTAAAAATGAAATTCCTATAGTAGTGTATGGGCTTCTATCTTAGACATATCGTCCACCAGATGCTCATATTTACGTTAGGGTTTCTTTTCCTCTTCCATGTTCGTACTTCCGTGGTGACCACTGACCAGTGTGCATGGGGGAGGTAGAGAAAAACTCTGATGGCTGGTGTCAAGTGACACTATAGGGTCGTGGGCAGACATTCCAAAATAGAGCAGAGTTCCCTCCCTCTTTCATTCATCAGAGCAAGGTCGTCAAAGATCGAATATATGGCTTCAGAGTCTGGTTTTGGTGAGAAATCATGACGGAAACAGTGGCTTTCGCGGGTGTTTGTGCTAGCTATTTGGTAACCGAGTCTAACAGGAAATACAAGCACACGATATTGGATACGAGAGTTATTTAAAAGGGGTAACCAGCATGGATTTAACTTATTGAGAGAACTTAAATTGGAGGATGGCGTTGGCATTCGGTAACTCGTAGGTTCGATTCCAGCGGCCGACCACCCTGACTGAGGTTTTTCCAGCGTTTTTCCTCAGTCACATCAGGCGAATGTCGAGATGACATCTTCAACATAGGTCCTGTCCAACACCTTCCCGAATCCTTCCACTGTCTCGGCCTGAGCCTTAGATGCCTAAAGGTCAAAAATGTAATTCAAATTTAAAATTATTGTAGAACAAACCTAGTAAAAACTAATCAGTCCAGCCTGATGTCTGTATTTAAATCAAGGCAGTAAGAATTATTAGTTTGAAATTAGTTACTTACAGGCTAATGAACCTACCACTTTATTATTATTATAAAGTACTAAATGTGGTAGATTAGCCTGTAAATAAATAATTTCAAATTAATAATTCTTACTGCCTTTTCAAAATTGATATTTATGGCCTTTAGGCATTTAAGGGTCAGGCCGTGATAAGTCGGAGGATTCGGGAAGGTGTGGGCCGGGACCTATATTGAAGGTGCCATCTCGGCATTCGCCTGTTGTGATTGAGAAAAATAAACTGGAAAAACCTTAGTCAGGGTGGTCGGCCGCTGGAATCGAACCCACTTGCTCCCGTCGGGACGGGCGTAACCCATAGTGCTTTTACCGCCCATCAAATCCATTTTATCTTATCTTACAACGACCTCTCGAATGCTACGCCAATGCTTTACCACTGAACTACGGCGGCTTGGCTTGTTCTACACTAGAACTGAAATTAAGATACTGTATATCATATTTTAACCAATTAAATTTACTTTGCCAGAAGCCATTTTGCGTACTGCCATTTAAGCTAATTATACACGTCATAAAAAAATGGCTATGTACTTATGTTAGATTTCTTTCCAACATGATCCCATTGACATACCATCATGAAATTTTGCACATACTTTCTAATCAGAAGCACATTGAACATATTTTTTCTCAAGAAAAATAAAAATTTATATTTCGAGTTTTTCAAAAAAAAAGTTTTGTTTTAATTTTTAAAAACTATAAAGATTGGTCTAATAAAATCAAGTAATATATCAAATTACAGCTCTTGAAATTCTGAAACAAATGGTGGAAGTTTGCGTTGACTAGGACAATTTAATAGTTTTTTGAGTTTCGGGCTCTTAAAGGTTTCAAAACGCGTAAAAAATTAGTCGATTTCTTATTTTTAACAATTTATTCCTAAAAAACCGAAAGTGAAAAAAACATGAAGTTTTGTATTTTTTATTATATTAATGAATGAACAGTTACCAAATATCACACATTTTGTAAAACCCAACTGAAAACTATTTTTTTATTGGTTGATTTTTTATGGAATGACCCTGGGGGGTCCTAAAACTAGTGGTTACTGGTAAGTGATAACTTACTACCTATTTGGGTAGAAATATAGTCTTTATATCTGCTTGGGATAATATTCAGGATCAACAACCGAGGATGAAATCCTCAGGTATCAGAAAAAAATTACAGCCTGCACGCTTTTTAAATTGTTATGCTAAAGACTCTATATATCTTTAGTTTTCTTTCTCGTTCTTTTGGCTATTTACACCAGTGTTTTATATTTCTGAAGACCTTTTACATCTTCAGCTTTAATATGATTTTACTATTTCAGTTTTCGTATTTTATCCAAATAACAGCTAAGTTTAGACGTGACAAAGATAAGGGGCTTCCCACGTATCGGGACTGGCGTAAGCCATAGTGCTGTTACCGCCCATAAAATTCATTTCATCTTTATCTTATCTTTACCGGGGTTTTTCAACCGCGCCCCTGGAAGAATTAGTCTCAACAATTGTATTACACATACATATACTGAAATACATATATAATAGCACATTCCATAATTATTGCGCATGTTATTTGGAGGTTAACTAAGGAAGTACGATATAGTGTTAAGTAACATTATTGTAATTTTACATTTTAGCACATTGTTTATAATCAATAATGTGCTAAAATGTGGGGTCAATATACATTATTTATAATTTTCGTGAGCCCTCCACGAGCCCTCCGAACGTAATCTTCTGAAAGAAACACTGGATGTATCTATCCATATATCGATCCACAAACCGTTCCAGAATGCCGGATTATACCGCATGAGATCTCTCTTTAAGAAAACGATCCTCAATAGTAGTTCATGGACCTGAGCTGCACTAGAACGTAGCGAGGGTAGTTAGTGCGCCCTGCGGCGAAGTAGAGAACCAAATCGAGAATCGTAAACATGTGTACACTTGCCAGTTACCTTTTTTCTTTGCACTTACCACCTTTATCAGAAAACAGATTTTTTTATAACATCAACTCACAGTTGAGATGCTCCACTGTTATCCTAAAGTAATGATGAAATAAA